>JAHFZB010000973.1:0-19954 GCA_036884735.1 Huso huso
GGCTTGCAATTATATATATATATATATATATATATATATATATATATATATATATATATAATAATTATTATTGTTATTTTTTTTCTTTTTTTTTTTTTTTTTGGATGTTGGAGTTAGGATGGTATTTACTCGCGCATAGTTTTTGAATGTTATTTCGAATCTCTCCTTTAACATGTCTGACGTTGACACTGTATTACTTAAAACGAATTAACGTCTTAAAAACGTGTTAACAGTGAGCAGTTACCTTGGTTTTACACACACCAGGTTCAGACGCATTGATTGGACTAATGTATCCACAGGCTTACCTAAGACTCACCGTTTCAACGGTGTCAGTAGTGCTCAACAGAAAGAATGCATACAGAAAAAATATTGTATACTGGCCATGGGCTTTGGTTTGCCTAGGCCGAAAGTAAGCATTTAGCTACGGGGCATGCAAATATATATATATATATATATATATATATATATATATATATATATATATATATGCATTGCTCTCGTTGAAGCAACCGGAGGTGTATGGAAAGAACTCCATATCGTAGCTACGGGCATGCAATTATATATATATATATATATATATATATATATATATATATATATAATTATTATTGTTATTTTTTCTTTCTTTTTTTTTTTTTTGTTAGGAGTTAGGGTGGTATTTACTCGCGCATAGTTTTGAATGTTATTTCCGAATCTCTCTTTTAACATGTCTGAAGGGGACACTGTATTACTTAAAACGTGAATTAACGTCTTAAAACGTGTTAACAGTGAGCAGTTAACTTGGGATTACACACCAGGTTCAGACGCATTGATTGGACTAATGTATCCGCAGGCGACCTAAGACTCACCGTTTCAACGGTGTCAGTAGTGCTCAACAGAAAAGAATGCATACAGAAAAATATTGTATACTGGCCATGGGCTTTGGTTTTGCCCAGAGCCGTAACCTAACATTAGCTACCGGGGCATGTAAATTTATATATATATATAATTGCCATGCACCGTTGAAACAACCGGAGGTGGATGGAAAGACTCCATATTGTAGCTACCGGGGCATGCAATTATATATATATATATATATATATATATATATATATATATATATAATAATTATATATATATATATATATATATATATATATATATATATATATATATATATATATATATATTATTGTTATTTTTTTTTTTGGATGTTGGGAGTTAGGATGGTATTTACTCGAGCATAGTTTTGAATGTTATTTCGAATCTCTCCTTTAACATGTCTGAAGGGGACACTGTATTACTTAAATCGTGAATTTGTAGCACTAGCTACATTAATGCAGCATAAGTAATTTTGCTGCCTGCTGCTCTTAATTGAGTATCAGAATACCTGGCCAGGTTAAGTTAATTCTCTATTAAATTGCTAAATAAGTAATTTTGTCCTCGTTTCAAAGTGGGCTTTTCAGATTCATAAGGTAAAACTTAGGTGAAGCTACTTCAATTTACTGTCAGTTTTTGTAAAGGGTTTCTCTGCACTGGTCTCTTGTTTTAACTGAATGATTTTTCCTAAATTTCCACATGGAAGTTCTAATTAGAGTCAGGTGTTGCTAATTGCCTTGGCAAAGGGCTTATTGAGCTTGATTTATCATTATCTAATATCTTAATTGGTTGCCCTTTAAATATGGCTATTACGTCCTGGGAAGGGGGTAGTTCCTTTTTCTGGGTGATTCTTTTTCGGGTGTGGTTTTTGTGGATGCAGAGTGTTTGGAGAAAGAGCAGGGTTTTTGAAGAAGGTTGCTGTCTATAAAAAGAGAGATCTGGAAGCAATGCTGTCTGATTTAAAACTCATGTACATCAAATGTTTGATACCTCTTTTTGACAAGTATAATATTCCACATATTCAATAACATCTGCTATGTTTATTCTGGTGCTGTCTTCTGATTACATTTTCTTAATATTTTCTATGTGTTGTAAAACAATCCTGCCTTACCCAGCAATTTTCTTGGTTCTGTCACGCAATCCTACTACTTTGGAGAGTTTATATTGTTCAGGGTAGTTTACTTGTAATTCCGTCACAAAATACTAGTTATTGGACGTTGCTTAAGGATTGGGTTTGTTACAAATTAACGTCTTAAAACGTGTTAACAGTGAGCAGTTACCTTGGGATTACACACCAGGTTCAGACGCATTGATTGGACTAATCTATCCGCAGGCGACCTTAGACTCACTGTTTCAACGGTGCAGTAGTGCTCAACAGCACCGGGCGGATTTGCTAGGAACGGTGAGGACATGTCCCTACCAATGTCAAGGACCGTTGAATTGTCCCTACCAATAATTTTGATAAATCTGAAACGTCTTTTGTCATGTTATTTTATCCGCTCCACAAAGGGTTAACTCTCTCAAGATCTCCTCGTTGCTCCTCCCTCCTCAAAAAAAAAAAAACCGCTAATTTGATTGGCTTAGGCACTAGGTTCTAATAATAACGTACTAGTAATAATAACAGTGACGTGCCAAACGATACTCCCGATTCGCCCTTTGAGTGCAGCGAGTTATTAAAGAGAGAAAGAGATAGCTTTAAAAAGAATGGCACCCTGGGATTTGTAGGTGTTTCATTGAGGCGAAAGTGAACAAGGACCGGGAGTTAAAGGTGATTCTCTGGGTTTTAAAATAAGGAAACATTCTAGTCAATCTTAAACGTGTATATTTGTTGCCACATTTTCACATTTATTTTAAAAATAAGAACAAATGTAATCAGTTAAATTGATATTTATTTTGTGTTTGTTGGTTAATGCGTTGTCACATTATTTCAATCCTCCTCCTTCCTCCCTTTGTAACTAATTTACTCCTTGCTTGATATTTTGTATCGTGTGTAAAAAGCGGTAACACGAACATATATTTGATTGAATGGACAGTGTGTGACTATCCAGGCGGCTAAATAAACGCTCTATATTATATAGGTAGTCATAAAAATATATATTAAAAAGTCAAATTAACTGGGGATATAAAAAAATTCAGTGGGCGTGAGTAAAAAGGTTGAGACCCGCTGGCTTAGGCTGGACTCTGAAAGACAGCTCATCTGAAGCTGCCGCTTGCGGTCAGTCTGATGAGTGTGAGCCACTGACTGAATGAAAGCCAGGTACGGCGGCTGAAGGTATTGTCAGCTCGTCAGCAACATAGTTTGAGAGAATAAGCCTACCTACCACCCAATGGGTAGGTAAGCAGGTTTATTACGTTAGCGACCATTGCTAGCTGCTAACCCCAACGCCCTGGTGGCTAGCCATTTTGTTTCACAGCCAATCATTGTGTGTGTGTGTGTGTGTGTGTGTGTGAGAGAGAGAGAGAGAGAGAGAGAGAGAGAGAGAGAGAGAGAGAGAGAGAGAGAGACTTTTGACTTTTAACAAGCCTTTATTAACAAATTTTGAAAACAATAAACAAATCAGATAAAGAAAACTAACAAAACAAGAAAGCTCCTCTCATTCCACAAAACTAAATATCCACTCACAATCTATAAACATTAAATAGCTATAGATTATGACTAAAAACTACTATAAATACACAATAAACCCTAAATAAAATTAAAAATCATACAATTTAAAAGAGCCTTTATAAATATAAAAACAGTTCCTCATTTTCAATATCACAGAGCACACCACCCACACCCCCAATCAAGATGAATTTGTCCAAGTCTTTAGTCATTTTATAAAACAAAAATCAAGTTTAATCCTGGACATTACGAGAGTCTTAAACACTGAGACAGCGCTCTGTGCATTTCCATGCTCAACCTGGCTCTTCCTACTTTTCAGGATAGCCAGCTTGGCCTGCCCTAACAGAAAATTTGCCAGCTGGCAGCGGTACTTATGCTTCTGACTGTACTGCACCCCAAAGATGAAAACAATGTGAGAGAACTCCAGGGAAAAATCAAAGAAGATTCTCTTCAGTGCAGCAAACAACGTCTGTAATCTATGGCAGTAAAGAAAATAATGAAACACTGTCTCTCTCAGTGCAGAACAGGCGTGATCTCACTTGAGGGTCCAGGATATTCAAAAGGCGCTAGTAGCAATGGTGGCATGGAGGATCCTCCACTGGAGATCCCCTGACCTCTTGGGGAGCGGGCGGTTTATAGAGGCTTCGCCAGGCAGGTCTCACTCCTCCACAGTGAGACGCCTCTCCATGGGGTGTCAGGGGGAGACTGCAGCTGTGGATAATGTTGTACTTTACACAGACTTCATACAGCTGCTTTTTATCCACTGTTGAGAGAGAGAGACTAGACAGGCTGTTAAGGTTCAGTAGGTGGCCTGGTTTATCAGGATCCTGAGTAACAGAAGGGGACACTAAAGAGAGGGGAATTAGTGTCACTGTCTGGCCAACAATGCCGAGAAAAAACTGTTATTCTCTCTATTGCTGCGTGAGAGGAGGGACTCTCTCAAATCTGAAAGAAAACTTTCTAAGACTCTTACAGATCTGAAACCCAGAGCAGTAGATAGGGTGTCTGCACTTATCCAGCTAAAACTATTAAAATCAATAAAAATCCTCACCTTTCTTAAGCCTGCTGTAATTAGTAAAGAAATAAAACTTTAGGAATTTAAAAGCTCTATTCTTAAACTGGGATTAAACACTAAGGGCTCTTCTAAAACCAAAAAACAATTAAAATCATTAAAATTCCTAGAAATCTTTAAGCTGCCACACTGAAAAACACTCCTATAAAACCAGGAGCAGAGTCAGATCCAAACTCTGTGTATGCAAAACAAACAAGTGTCTATCGCCCAAGTCTCTCCACGCACTGCAGGATAGCTGCTGCAAACAGCATCAAGGCAGGGGGGGTCGGGGGGTACAGGAACCTCTCATGACCTGCAGGCAAAACGTTGCTATCCTGCTGCTGATGTCAATGGACCCTGCCCCCTTCCTGTAAGGGCAGGTACAGAATCCCCTTCCTTACCCAGTGCATCCCATGCCAGAAGAACTGCAGCAGCATTTTCTGTATTTCTTTAATAAGCACGGGAGGGGATCGAGACACGCTAATTTGTGCTACAGCATGGAGGCTACCAGGTTATTAATTACTAGAACCTTTCCTCTGAATGACAGCTGTGGCAGGAGCCAGTGCCAGGCTTGTAACCTACCCGTCACCTTCTCTAACAGTCCCTCCCAATTTCTTTGGAGATCCCTCTCCTCGCCCAGGAAGACCCCAGGATTTTAGGACCCGAGTGGCTCCACTGTAGTCCCTACCGGAGGTCAGGGGGCGAGCATCACCCCAAGACCCCACCAAATGGGCACTACTTTTATTCCAGTTAATCTTAGCAGAGGAGACTTTCAAACTGGGACGCTGACAGTCACACAGAATCTCCACATCCTGCCTACTGGACACAACACTGTCAGGTCATCTGCATAGGCAGAGACCTTGACAGCCTGGGAAGGGTTGGCGGGGATCGGGATGCCAGACAACAACTGCCTAATCCTATGTAGAGGGGGTTCAATTGAAAGGGAGTAGAGCATACCAGACAGGGGCAGCCCTGCCTGATACCTCTGTACTGGAATGGGTTCACTCAGGCCAATTAATCTTCAGTACACTGAAAACACGACAGTACAACAACTGAATAAACTCTATGAAGCGGCTGGGTCGACCCTAAAGGCCTCTAACACCTTAAACAAATACTGGTGATCGACCGGTCAAAAGCTTTCTCCTGATCCAAGGAAATCAGACGGATTTAAAGCGAAAAGCTTGAGGCTGCCAAAAGGTCCCAATTATAAATATTGTCAAAAATTGACCTACCAGGAACACAATAAGTTTGATCTGACTGGACTGCTGACTCATGATTTTCTTCAAACGGTTCCCCAGGGCTTTCGACAGGATCTTATAATCGAGACAGAGGATGGACACTGGTCTCCAGTTCTTCAAGTCACTCAGATCTCCTTTCTTGGGGAGCAGGGTGATCACCGCCCGCCCGACAGCTCAGAGGCAGCAACCCCTCCTGATGCTCTCCAGCAGCACCATGTACAGCCCCCACCCCAGCAAGGCCCAGAATTCTTTGTAAAATTCACGGTGATCCCATCTAGTCCCGGCGCTCTACCGTTTTTATTTGCTGCATTGCATCAGTGAGCTCATTAAATGTAAGCAGGGGGTTCCAAGTCTGCTGCCTCCTCCTCCTGGAATCTGTGGAGATCATGCAGGGAACAGCTTGATCTCTTGTGCGTTCTCAGCTTCTGCTGCGAATAAGTTTTTATAAAAAAAACTGTAGCAAACCCACAGATCTCCACTGTCCTCCATCACCCTGACCTGCAGGGGTTTTCAAACAGTGAATCACCCTGCTCTTGCTGCTTTTTCTCCAAACCAAAGAAGAACTTTGTTGGCTTGTCCACCTCTGTCAAACCCTGGAACGGGCTTGTGGACCAGTGCTCCTTGTACCTTCATGTCCAGTAGGTCAACCAATGACTTTTTTTTATATTTCAGGTCTTCTAACAGCCTGCTATTTGGTTGAGATTCCAGATCTTTATAAAGCCCCAGAATCTCCACCTCCAGCTTTTCCATAGAGTCATTCAAGCTGCCTGTAGCATTCTCAGTGTACTGCTGACAAAAGATCTTTATTTGGATCTTGCCTATGTCCCACCACTGCCTCAGGGATTTAAAACAAGATTTTCTTTTTTTTCCCTCAGTCCAGAAATATTTAAAACAATCTTTAAAATACCCATCCTGTAACAATCTATTATTAAAGGGTGCCAATAGGCACTATGCATTTTACAGAAGGAAGAAATAAGGACAATGTAATGAGGCAATGGTCGGACAGGCCACCGGGGAGATAAAACAGCCTTTAATCAAATTTAAATGATGTCTGGAAGTATAAAATCTATCCAGCCTGGCCATTGAAATTAGATTAGGCCAGGTTTTAACCAGGTATACTGTCTAGCAGTACTATTTGCATTCCTCCAGACATCTACCAAATTGTATGATTCAATGATGTGGAAGAAGCTGTTTTGCTGATTGTGGACTGGGCTCCAAATTGTTCCTATCTAATTTATAATCCACAGTGCAATTCAATCACCCCCAATAATCACAATCTCTTTGCCCCACAGCCTGCCAGCATTTTATCAAGAACAGTAAACATATCACTCCTGTCCTGAGCATTATTAGGAGCATAAATATTAAAAAATAAAAGTGTTATTTTTTAAATTGGCCTCCACCATTAAAATTCTGCCTCTAAAACATCAATTACTTTAAAATAATCAGGTTTAAAAATTCGAAAATAAAATCGCTACCCCTGCACTTAAATTAGACCCATGGCTAAAACAAATTTCTCCTTCCATTCTTTCCTCCATTCAATTTCATTAGAAATATCAGAATGCGTCTCTTGTAAGAAACTAACAGTTAGTTTTTTCTGTTCAATAAACTTAAAGACTGCTTCTCTTTATTTAAACCACGAAACACCATTTACATTGAGACTACCTATTTTTAAAGAGTTCATGAAAGCAAAGGGAGAGAGAAACAAGAACAAAACATACAGTAGATAACAACAATACAACAGAGAAAAGGGGAGTTTCAAAAACTAAACATGGTACTTATTTTAAAACACTACGGACAGTACTTAACCATTTCTTTAGTCTGTAACATTCAGCTTCACTAAACTCAGCTAACCCGGCATTCTGTAATATCAGCCTGCCCATCGATTCAAACTGCTTCAAATCAGGAAAAAATCCTCAATGACAACTTTCTTTTCCTTTAGTTTCAGTTAGAAAACTTTTATGCTTTGAGCGCTATATAATCTACTATCATCAATTTGTGAATCATCAGTAAAATCCCCTTCCCCTGCACTGTCAGAGTCTGTCTCACCAGCTGCGGAACTCAACAGAGAGTCGCCGAGAGACCTGCATGCTCGCCGGCCGAGGAGACTGTGCTTCAATGCAGGCAGACTCCTCCGCCTGGGCAGGAGCCTCATGACAACAGAGCGCCGAGATCCACTGCGGCCCCCATTCATCTCAGCTCTTTGCTTATCTATGCCGACCAGCGCTTTTTTCTTTTGCACTGTCAAATTTTCCGATGAATTTAACGTTCTTTTCTTTTTTTCCTAGTTTTTGGCATCTTAAACCCCTCCTGATCATCTATATTCATCACATTTACAGCGGGGTTTTCACTGCAGTCTCCCCGCTGTCTCACTAACAACTAACTTTTCCCACACGCCCGCCTGCTCTCAACAGGAGGCGGGCTGTAAATCAACACTTTCAGCTGGGGAATTCACTGCAGTTTCCCCGCTGTCTCACTAACAACTAACTTTTCCACCAAGGTCGCCCGCTGTTACCAGTAGGAGCAACTTGCAACCCAGATGTTCCTCACCGGGTCAACATTAATCACCACCTTTCCTTCACCTCCCTCACGGTGAACATCTTCTGTGTTCTCCGACCCTGTCTCCTGCCTGTCCCGCCCCACCCTCCTCTCTGCTGCGGGCTCCAGCCTCCCCCTTTCTTGCAGTTCCTCCTTATATATCCCTCAGCCCGTGAAAGTTAAAGCAGCGATATAATCCAAGAAGCAAAACCATATAGTCTATGCCTTTCAATTTTAAACTTCATTGCAAGGTTTAAATCATTTTCAAATCATTTAGAATCATAAAAACCTGTCTACGGAAAGACATGACATGCTTTTAACTCCCGAGCTGGAGCCGAGCGGGACTCTACGTGCTACCCGACATGATTTTACCATGCCGGGGCTTAGTTCATTAATCAGTAGTTCATTTTAAAAAAAGGAGATTATTTGAAATGGTTACTTTAACAACCGGAGAGGCAAGGGAAGCACAGGCAGAAAACTGCCTTTCACAGTAACCCCTGTCTCCACAATATCATTAACAAGAGCTTCAGTCTTTAAAAAACATCACAATACTCTTGTTCATTTGGAGGCAGAGATGATATTCTCAAACCTACCTCCTTCCTACTGCTTAAAAGCACAGTCCTTCACCGACACCTGCTCCCCCTGCGATACAATCTTAAACCCATTTCTCCTGGTCAAAGAATCATATGGAAAAGCTGGAGGTGATCTGCTCCCCAGCGAGGCCATAATGGCCTAAAACAAAATAACTAAATAAAATCAAATACTTTTAACAATAAACAAACACAACACAGAAAAAGAAAAAGAAAAATATAAATTTCATGCACAGCAAAACCGACACAAACTCTCAAACACTCCCGCCACCACTCACTGCCACCACAGACTCCCCAGCATGCAACACGAGAGAGAGAGAGAGAGAGAGAGAGAGAGAGAGAGAGAGAGAGAGAGAGAGAGAGAGAGAGAGAGAGACTTTTGACTTTAACAAGCCTTTATTAACAAATTTTGAAAACAATAAACAAATCAGATAAAGAAAAACTAACAAAACAAGAAAGTTCCTCTCATTCCAAAAAACTAAAATATCCACTCACAATCTATAAAACATTAAATAGCTATAGATTATGACTAAAAACTACTATAAATACACACAATAAACCCTAAATAAAATTAAAAAAAATCATACAATTTAAAAGAGCCTTTATAAATATAAAAACAGTTCCTCATTTTCAATATCACAGAGCACACCACCCACACCCAAATCAAGATGAATTTGTCCAAGTCTTTAGTCATTTTATAAAACAAAAAATCAAGTTTAATCCTGGACATTACGAGAGTCTTAAACACTGAGACAGCGCTCTGTGCATTTCCATGCTCAACCTGGCTCTTCCTACTTTTCAGGATAGCCAGCTTGGCCTGCCCTAACAGAAAATTTGCCAGCTGGCAACGGTACTTTATGCTTCTGACTGTACTGCACCCAAAGATGAAAACAATGTGAGAGAACTCAGGGAAAAATCAAAGAAGATTCTCTTCAGTGCAGCAAACAACGTCTGTAATCTATGGCAGTAAAGAAAATAATGAAACACTGTCTCTCTCAGTGCAGAACGGGCATTGATCTCGCGCTGAGGGAGGGTCCAGGATATTCAAAAAGGCGTTGGTAGCAATGGTGGCATGGAGGATCCTCCACTGGAGATCCCCTGACCTCTTGGGAGCGGTAGTTTATAGAGGTTTCGCCAGGCAGGTCTCTCACTCCTCCACAGTGAGATTTTTCTCTCCATGGGGTGTCAGGGAGAGACTGCAGCTGTGGATAATGTTGTACTTTTACACAGACTTCATACAGCTGCTTTTATCCACTGTGAGAGAGAGAGACTAGACAGGCTGTTAAGGTTCAGTAGGTGGCCTGGTTTATCAGGATCCTGAGTAACAGAAGGGGACACTAAAAGAGAGGGAAATTAGTGTCACTGTTCGGGCCAACAATGCTCGAGAAAAAAAAAAACTGATTTATTCTCTCTATTGCTGCGAGAGGGGAGGGACTCTCTCAAATCTGAAAGAAAACTTTCTAAGACTCTTACAGATCTGAAACCTAGACAGTAGATAGGGTGTCTGCACTTATCCAGCTAAAACTATTAAAATCAATAAAATCCCTCACCTTTCTTAAGCCTGTTGTAATTAGTAAAGAAATAAAACTTTTAGAATTTAAAAGCTCTATTCTTAAACTGGGATTAAACACTAAGGGCTCTTCTAAAACCAAAAACAATTAAAATCATTAAAATTCCTAGAAATCTTTAAAAGCTGCCAAGCACTGAAAACACCCTATAAAACCGAGGGAGCAGAGTCAGATCCAAACTGTGTATGCAAAACAAACAAGTGTCTATCTGTACTCCAAGTCTCTCCACGCACTGCAGGATAGCTGCTGCAAACAGCATCCAAGGGGGGCTAGGAACCTCTGGGCGACCCTGCAGACTAAAACGTTGCTATCCCTGCTGCTGATGTCAATGAGACCCCTCCCCCCTTCCTGTAAGGGCAGGTACAGAATCCCTTCCCACCCAGTGCATCCCATGCCAGAAGAACTGCAGCAGCATTTTCTGTATTTCTTTAATAAGCACGGGGGGATCGAGACACGCATTAATTTGTGCCACAGCATGGAGGCTACCAGGTTATTAATTACTAGAACCTTTCCTCTGAATGACAGCTGTGGCAGGAGCCAGTGCCAGGCTTGTAACCGACCGTCACCTTTCTAACAGTCCCTCCCCAGTTTCTTTGGAGATCCCTCTCTCCTCGCCCAGGAAGACCCCCAGGATTTTGGGACCCGAGTGGCTCCACTGTAGCTACCGGGAGGTCAGGGGCGAGCATCACCCCAAGACCCCCACCAAATGGGCACTACTTTTATTCCAGTTAATCTTAGCAGAGGAGACTTTCTCAAACTGGCGTTGACAGTCACACAGAATCTCCACATCCTGCCTACTGGACACAAACACTGTCAGGTCATCTGCATAGGCAGAGACCTTGGACAGCCTGGGAAGGGTTGGCGGGGATCGGGATGCCAGACAACAACTGCCTAATCCTATGTAGGAGGGGTTCAATTGAAAGGGAGTAGAGCATATTACCAGACAGGGGGCAGCCCTGCCTGATACCCTCTGTACTGGAATGGGTTCACCAGGCCACCATTAATCTTCAGTACACTGAAAACACGACAGTACAACAACTGAATAAACTCTATGAAGCGCTGGCCGACCCTCAAGGCCTCTAACACCTTAAACAAATACTGGTGATCGACCGGTCAAAAGCTTTCTCCTGATCCAGGAAATCAGGACCGGATTTAAAGCCAAAAAGCTTGGAGGCTGCCAAAGGTCCCAATTAAGTAAATATTGTCAAAAATTGACCTACCAGGAACACAATAAGTTTGATCTGACTGGACTGTTGACTCCATGATTTTCTTCAAACGGTTCCCCAGGGCTTTCGACAGGATCTTATAATCGAGACAGAGGATGGACACTGGTCTCCAGTTCTTCAAGTCACCAGATCTCCTTTCTTGGGGAGCAGGGTGATCACCGCCCGCCGACAGCTCAGAGGCAGCAACCCCTCCTTGATGCTCTCCAGCAGCACCATGTACAGCTCCCACCCCAGCAAGGCCCAGAATTCTTTGTAAAATTCCACGGTGATCCCATCTAGTCCCGGGCGCTCTACTTTTTTATTTGCTGCATTGCATCAGTGAGCTCATTAAATGTAAGCAGGGGTTCCAAGTCTGCCTCCTCCTGTGGAATCTGTGGGAGATCATGCAGGAACAGCTTGATCTCTTGTGCGTTTTCTCTCAGCTTCTGCTGCGAAAGTTTTTATAAAAACTGTAGCAAAACCTACAGATCTCCACTGGGTCCTCCATCACCTGACCTGCAGGGGTTTTCAAACAGTGAATCACCCTGCTCTTTGCTGCTTTTTCTCCAAACCAAAGAAGAACTTTGTTGGCTTGTCCACCTCTGTCAAACCCTGGAACCGCGTCGCAGCGGACCAGTGCTCCTTGTACCTTCATGTCCAGTAGGTCAACCAATGACTGTTTTTTATATTTCAGGTCTTCTAACAGCCTGCTATTTGGTTGAGATTCCAGATCTTTATAAAAGCCCCAGAATCTCCACCTCCAGCTTTTCCATAGAGTCATTCAAGCTGCCTGTAGCATTCTCAGTGTACTGCTGACAAAAAAGATCTTTATTTGGATCTTGCCTATGTCCCACCACTGCCTCAGGGATTTAAAACAAGATTTTCTTTTTCCACTCAGTCCAGAAATATTTAAAACAATCTTTAAAATACCCATCCTGTAACAATCTATTATTAAAGTGCCAATAGGCACTATGCATTTACAGAAGGAAGAAATAAGGACAATGTAATGAGGCAATGGTCGGACAGGCCACTGGGAGATAAAACAGCCTTTAATCAAATTTAAATGATGTCTGGAAGTATAAAATCTATCCAGCCTGGCCATTGAAATTAGATTAGGGGCCAGGTTTTAACCAGGTATACTGTCTAGCAGTACTATTTGCATTCCTCCAGACATCTACCAAATTGTATGATTCAATGATGATGAAGAAGCTGTTTTGTTGATTGTGGACTGGGCTCCAAATTGTTCCTATCTAATTTATAATCCACAGTGCAATTCCAATCACCCCCAATAATCACAATCTCTTGTGCCCCACAGCCTGCCAGCATTTTATCAAGAACAGTAAACATATCACTCCTGTCCTGAGCATTATTAGAGCATAAATATTAATAAAATAAAAGTGTTATTTTTAAATTGGCCTCCACCATTAAAATTCTGCCTCTAAAACATCAATTACTTTAAAATAATCAGGTTTAAAAAATTCGAAAATAAAATGCAGCTACCCTGCACTTAAATTAGACCCATGGCTAAAACAAATTTCTCCTTCCATTCTTTTCCTCCATTCAATTTCATTAGAAATATCAGAATCGTCTCTTGTAAGAAACTAACAGTTAGTTTTTTTCTGTTCAATAAACTTAAAGACTGCTTCTCTTTATTTAAACCACGAACACCATTTACATTGAGACTACCTATTTTTAAAGAGTTCATGAAAGCAAAAAGGGGAGAGAGAAACAAGAAAAAAAACATACAGTAGATAACAACAATACAACAGAGAAAAGGGGGAGTTTCAAAAACTAAACATGGTACTTATTTTAAAACACTACGGACAGTACTTAACCATTTCTTTAGTCTGTAACATTCAGCTTCACTAAACTCAGCTAACCCGGCATTCTGTAATATCAGCCTGCCCATCGATTCAAACTGCTTCAAATCAGGAAAAAAATCCTCAATGACAACTTTTCTTTTTCCTTTAGTTTCAGTTAGAAAGCTTTTATGCTTTGAGCGCTATATAATCTACTATCATCAATTTGTGAATCATCAGTAAATCCCCTTCCCTGCACTGTCAGAGTCTGTCTCACCAGCTCTGCGGAACTCAACAGAGAGTCCTTGCGAGACCTGCATGCTCGCCCGGCCGAGGAGACTGTGCTTCAATGCAGGCAGACTCCTCCGCCTGGGCAGGAGCCTGCGACAACAGAGCGCCGAGATCCACTGCGGCCCCATTCATCTCAGCTCTTTGCTTATCTATGCCGACCAGCTTTTTCTTTTGCACTGTCAAATTTTCCGATGAATTTAACGTTCTTTTTCTTTCCCTAGTTTTTGGCATCTTAAACCCCTCCTGATCATCTATATTCATCACATTTACAGCGGGGTTTTCACTGCAGTCTCCCCGCTGTCTCACTAACAACTAACTTTTTCCGCCCGGTCGCCCGCTGCTCTCAACAGGAGCGGGCTGTAAATCAACACTTTCAGCTGGGAATTCACTGCAGTTTCCCCCGCTGTCTCACTAACAACTAACTTTTCCAAAAGGTCGCCCCGCTGTTACCAGTAGGAGCAACTTGCAACCCAGATGTTCCCTCACCGGGTCAACATTAATCACCACCTTTCCTTCACCTCCCTCACGGTGAACATCTTCTGTGTTCTCCGACCCTGTCTCCTGCCTGTCCGCCCCACTCCTCCTCTCTGCTGCGGGCTCCAGCCTCCCCTTTCTTGCAGTTCCTCCTTATATGTCCCCGCTCCGCAGTTAAAGCAGCGCCATATAATCCGAAGAAGCAAAAACCATATAGTCTATGCCTTCAATTTTAAACTTCATTGCAAGGTTTAAATCATTTTCTAAATCATTTAGAATCATAAAAACCTGTCTACGGAAAGACATGACATGCTTTAACTCGGGCGCTGGAGCCGGCGGGGACTCTACGATACTGCCGACATGATTTTACCATGCCGGCTTAGTTCATTAATCAGTAGTTCATTTTTAAAAAGGAGGCACATTTGAAATGGTTACTTTAACAACCGGAGAGGAGGAAGCACAGGCAGAAAACTGCCTTTCACAGTAACCCTGTCTCCACAATATCATTAACAAGAGCTTCAGTCTTTAAAACATCACAATACTCTTGTTCATTCTTTGAGGCAGAGATGATATTCTCAAAACCTACCTCCTTTCCTACTGCCAAAGCACAGTCCTCTACCGACACCTGCTCCCGCGATACAATCTTAAACCCATTTCTCCTGGTCAAAGAATCATATGAAAAGCTGGGAGGTGATCTGCCTCCAGCGAGGCCATAATGGCCCGAAACAAAATAACTAAATAAAAATCAAATACTTTAACAATAAACAAACACAACACAGAAAAAGAAAAAGAAAAATATAAATTTCATGCACAGCAAAAACCAGGACACAAACTCAAACACTCCCTCCCACCACTCACCTCAGACACCACAGACTCCCAGCATGCAACACGAGAGAGAGAGAGAGAGAGAGAGAGAGAGAGAGAGAGAGAGAGAGAGAGAGAGAGAGAGAGACTTTTGACTTTTAACAAGCCTTTATTAACAAATTTTGAAAACAATAAACAAATCAGATAAAGAAAACTAACAAAACAAGAAAGCTCCTCTCATTCCACAAAAAACTAAAATATCCACTCACAATCTATAAACATTAAATAGCTATAGATTATGACTAAAAACTACTATAAATACACAATAAACCCTAAATAAAATTAAAAATCATACAATTTAAAAGAGCCTTTATAAATATAAAACAGTTCCTCATTTTCAATATCACAGAGCACACCACCCACACCCCAAATCAAGATGAATTTGTCCAAGTCTTTAGTCATTTTATAAAACAAAAAATCAAGTTTAATCCTGGACATTACGAGTCTTAAACACTGAGACAGCGCTCTGTGCATTTCCATGCTCAACCTGGCTCTTCCTACTTTTCAGGATAGCCAGCTTGGCCTGCCTAACAGAAAATTTGCCAGCTGGCAACGGTACTTATGCTTCTGACTGTACTGCACCCCAAAGATGAAAACAATGTGAGAGAACTCCAGGGAAAAATCAAAGAAGATTCTCTTCAGTGCAGCAAACAACGTCTGTAATCTATGGCAGTAAAGAAAATAATGAAACACTGTCTCTCTCTCAGTGCAGAACGGGCATTGATCTCGCACTTGAGGGTCCAGGATATTCAAAAAGGCGTTAGTAGCAATGGTGGCATGGAGGATCCTCCACTGGAGATCCCCTGACCTCTTGGGAGCGGCAGTTTATAGAGGTTTCGCCAGGCAGGTCTCACGCCTCTCCTCCATAGTGAGACGCCTCTCCATGGGTGTCAGGGAGACTGCAGCTGTGGATAATGTTGTACTTTTACACAGACTTCATACAGCTGTTTTTTTATCCACTGTGGAGAGAGAGACTAGACAGGCTGTTAAGGTTCAGTAGGTGGCCTGGTTTATCAGGATCCTGAGTAACAGAAGGGGACACTAAAAGAGAGGGGAAATTAGTGTCACTGTCTGGCCAACAATGCTCGAGAAAAAACTGATTTATTCTCTCTATTGCTGCGAGAGGGAGGGACTCTCTCAAATCTGAAAGAAAACTTTCTAAGACTCTTACAGATCTGAAACCTAGACGTGTAGATGGGGTGTCTGCACTTATCCAGCTAAAACTATTAAAATCAATAAAATCCTCACCTTTCTTAAGCCTGCTGTAATTAGTAAAGAAATAAAACTTTTAGAATTTAAAAGCTCTATTCTTAAACTGGGATTAAACACTAAGGGCTCTTCTAAAACCAAAAACAATTAAAATCATTAAAAATTCCTAGAAATCTTTAAAAGCTGCCAAGCACTGAAAACACTCCTATAAAACCGAGGGAGCAGAGTCAGATCCAAACTCTGTGTATGCAAAACAAACAAGTGTCTATCGTACCCAAGTCTCTCCGCACTGCAGGATAGCTGCTGCAAACAGCATCCAAGGGGGGGGTGGGGGGGGCAGGAACCTCCTGGGCAGCCTGCAGACCGAAACGTTGCTATCCTGCTGCTGATGTCACGAGACCCTGCCCCTTCCTGTAAGGGCAGGTACAGAATCC
The DNA here is from genome assembly GCA_036884735.1 of Huso huso. Taxonomy (NCBI): domain Eukaryota; kingdom Metazoa; phylum Chordata; class Actinopteri; order Acipenseriformes; family Acipenseridae; genus Huso; species Huso huso. The sequence continues at coordinate 16,722 of JAHFZB010000973.1, forward strand.
CCTTCCTTACCCAGTGCATCCCATGCCAGAAGAACTGCAGCAGCATTTTCTGTATTTCTTTAATAAGCACGGAGGGGGATCGAGACGCTAATTTGTGCCACAGCATGGAGGCTACCAGGTTATTAATTACTAGAACCTTTCCTCTGAATGACAGCTGTGGCAGGAGCCAGTGCCAGGCTTGTAACCTAACCTGTCACCTTCTCTAACAGTCCCTCCCAATTTCTTTGGAGATCTCCTCGCCCAGGAAGACCCCCAGGATTTTTAGGACCCAGTGGCTCCACTGTAGCCCCACCGGGAGGTCAGGGGAGCATCACCCAAGACCCCACCAAATGGGCACTACTTTTTATTCCAGTTAATCTTAGCAGAGGAGACTTTTTCTCAAACTGGGACGTTGACAGTCACACAGAATCTCCACATCCTGCCTACTGGACACAAACACTGTCAGGTCATCTGCATAGGCAGAGACCTTGACAGCCTGGGAAGGTTGGCGGGGATCGGGATGCCAGACAACAACTGCTAATCCTATGTAGGAGGGGTTCAATTGAAAGGGTAGAGCATACCAGAGAGGGGGGGCAGCCCTGCCTGATACCTCTCTGTACTGGAATGGGTTCACTCAGGCCACCATTAATCTTCAGTACACTGAAAACACGACAGTACAACAACTGAATAAACTCTATGAAGAAGGGCCGACCCCTAAGGCCTCTAACACCTTAAACAAATACTGGTGATCAATTCCGGTCAAAAGCTTTCCTGATCCAAGGAAATCAGACCGATTTAAAGCGAAAAAGCTTGGAGGCTGCCAAAAGGTCCCAATTAAGTAAATATTGTCAAAAATTGACCTACCAGGAACACAATAAGTTTGATCTGACTGACTGTTGACTCCATGATTTTCTTCAAACGGTTCCCCAGGGCTTTCGACAGGATCTTATAATCGAGACAGAGGATGGACACTGGTCTCCAGTTCTTCAAGTCACTCAGATCTCTTTCTTGGGGAGCAGGGTGATCACCGCCGCCGACACAGCTCAGAGGCAGCAACCCCTCCTTGATGCTCTCCAGCAGCACCATGTACAGCTCCCACCCCAGCAAGGCCCAGAATTCTTTGTAAAATTCCACGGTGATCCCATCTAGTCCGGGCGCCTACCGCTTTTTTATTTGCTGCATTGCATCAGTGAGCTCATTAAATGTAAGCAGGGTTCCAAGTCTGCTGCCTCCTCCTGTGGAATCTGTGGGAGATCATGCAGGAACAGCTTGATCTCTTGTGCGTTCTCTCAGCTTCTGCTGCGAATAAGTTTTTATAAAAACTGTAGCAAACCTACAGATCTCCACTGGGTCCTCCATCACCTGACCTGCAGGGGTTTTCAAACAGTGAATCACCCTGCTTTTGTTGCTTTCTTCCCAAACCAAAGAAGAACTTTGTTGGCTTGTCCACCTCTGTCAAACCCTGGAACCGCGCGGACCAGTGCCTTTGTACCTTCATGTCCAGTAGGTCAACCAATGACTGTTTTTATATTTCAGGTCTTCTAACAGCCTGCTATTTGGTTGAGATTCCAGATCTTTATAAAGCCCCAGAATCTCCACCTCCAGCTTTTCCATAGAGTCATTCAAGCTGCCTGTAGCATTCTCAGTGTACTGCTGACAAAAGATCTTTATTTGGATCTTGCCTATGTCCCACCACTGCCCTCAGGGATTTAAAACAAGATTTTCTTTTCCACTCAGTCCAGAAATATTTAAAACAATCTTTAAAATACCCATCCTGTAACAATCTATTATTAAAGTGCCAATAGGCACTATGCATTTTTACAGAAGGAAGAAATAAGGACAATGTAATGAGGCAATGGTCGGACAGGCCACTGGGGGAGATAAAACAGCCTTTAATCAAATTTAAATGATGTCTGGAAGTATAAAAATCTATCCAGCCTGGCCATTGAAATTAGATTGGGGCCAGGTTTTAACCAGGTATACTGTCATAGCAGTTATATTTGCATTCCTCCAGACATCTACCAAATTGTATGATTCAATGATGTGAAGAAGTTGTTTTGCTGATTGTGGACTGGGCTCCAAATTGTTCCTATCTAATTTATAATCCACAGTGCAATTCCAATCACCCCCAATAATCACAATCTCTTTAGCCCCCACAGCCTGCCAGCATTTTATCAAGAACAGTAAACATATCACTCCTGTCCTGAGCATTATTAGGAGCACATAAAAATATTAATAAAAATAAAAGTGTTATTTTTAAAATTGGCCTCCACCATTAAAATTCTGCCTCTAAAACATCAATTACTTTAAAATAATCAGGTTTAAAAAATTCAAAATAAAATAAGCTACCCCCTGCACTTAAATTAAGACCCATGGCTAAAACAAATTTCTCCCTTCCATTCTTTCCTCCATTCAATTTCATTAGGAAATATCAGAATGCGCCTCTTGTAAGAAACTAACAGTTAGTTTTTCTGTTCAATAAACTTAAAGACTGCTTCTCTTTTATTTAAACCACAAACACCATTTACATTGAGACTACCTATTTTTAAAAGAGTTCATGAAAGCAAAGGGGAGAGAGAAACAAGAACAAAACATACAGTAGATAACAACAATACAACAGAGAAAGGGGAGTTTCAAAACTAAACATGGTACTTATTTTAAAACACCACGGACAGTACTTTTAACCATTTCTTTAGTCTGTAACATTCAGCTTCACTAAACTCAGCTAACCCGCATTCTGTAATATCAGCCTGCCCATCGATTCAAACTGCTTCAAATCAGGAAAAAAATCCTCAATGACAACTTTTCTTTTTCCTTTAGTTTCAGTTAGAAAAGCTTTTATGCTTTGAGCGCTATATAATCTACTATCATCAATTTGTGAATCATCAGTAAAATCCCCTTCCCCTGCACTGTCAGAGTCTGTCTCACCAGCTGCGGAACTCAACAGAGAGTCCTTGCGAGAGACCTGCATGCTCGCCGGCCGAGGAGACTGTGCTTCAATGCAGGCAGACTCCTCCGCCTGGGCAGGAGCCTGCGACAACAGAGCGCCGAGATCCACTGCGGCCCCATTCATCTCAGCTCTTTGCTTATCTATGCCGACCAGCGCTTTTTTCTTTTGCACTGTCAAATTTTCCGATGAATTTAACGTTCTTTTCTTTTTCCTAGTTTTTGGCATCTTAAACCCCTCCTGATCATCTATATTCATCACATTTACAGCGGGGGTTTTCACTGCAGTCTCCCCCGCTGTCTCACTA
>JAHFZB010000974.1:0-19918 GCA_036884735.1 Huso huso
TTTTTCGTGGCCGCTTCGTTCGGTGCACGTATTACTCACACAGGGCTACAGCGTCGCCGTGCATGATCCCAACTGCTATAAATGGTCCCTGACACCTCCCAGCCGCTGGGACCAAGTGACCCCACACAGGGTCCGGAATCACCGCCAAATGGTCCCTGGCACCCCCCAGCGCACACAAACCCCAGCGACATCCTTGGCGTTGTCCCAGCGACTTGCCCAACTGTCCTGGCACCTCACCAGCACGTGCAGGGGCCCCAGCGACATCGGCGTATTGTTCCGGCGGCTCGCAAATGGTCCCTCACCTCCCCAGCACACACCGCGGGGCCCAGAGACCCCGTAAGGGGTCAATGCGGCTCAACAAATGGTCCCTGGCATCCCCAGGCGGCGTGCCCCCGCGACCACCGACGTGGTCCTAAGCGGGGTTCCCAAATGGTCCCTGGCTCCTACCCAGCTCACGACAGGGCCCAGCAACCACCGACGGTGTCCCAGCAGCTTGCAAATGTTCACTGGCACATCCCAGTGAGTGCACAGGCCCAGCGGTGCCGGGTCCCAGTGGCTTCCCAAATGGTCTATGGCCCCTCTAAGCGTCTTACAGGCACAGCGACTTCGCCGGGGTCCCAGCGGATGGCAAATAATCCCTGCTACCTCCCAGCAGCGTTACACAGGGACCAGCGTGGGGTTCAGCAACCCGCCAAACAGTCCCCTGACACCTCCCCAGCGTCGCCCGAGCCCCAGCGACCTCGCGCAGGGTCCCACAGGATAATAAATGGTCCCTGGAACATCCCCAGCACGCCCCACCGCAGACTGAGACATCGCGTGTGGTCCCAACTACTCATAAATGTTTCCATGACACCTCCCAGCACGCAGCGATGGGGGCCCAGCGACCTTGCGGGGTCCCAACAGCTCGCCAAATGGTCCTGGCACCTCCCAGCCCGCGTGTGGCCCAGACCACTGCGGGGTTCCAGCGGCTAGCCAAATGGTCCCTGGCAAATCCCAACCGCACAGACGGGCCCCAACAACCATGGGGTTCCAGCGGCTGCCAAACGGTCCCTCGACACCTCCCAGCGAGCGATGAGCCCCAATTTGATCTCGAGCAGGGTCCCCAGAGGCTCGCCAAATGGTCCCTGGCACATCCCCAGCACCACGGGCCCCAGAGACCTTGGCGGGAACCAAAGCGACTCACAAAATGGTCTGGCACCTCCCAGCATGCGCACAGGCCCCAGTGACTTCGCGTGGGGTTCCAGGAGGCTCGCCAAATGGTCCTAGCACCTCCCCCAGCATGCGCTGAGCTAGCGACTTCACGTGGGGTTCCAGCCCACCCAAACAGTCTGAAACCTCCCCAGCGTCGCCTGATCCCCAACGACCTCGCGCGGGGTCCCAGAGGCTTCGCCAAATGGTCCTGGAACATCCCCAGCACACACAGGGGTTTGGCGTCATCGAATGCGGCGGTCCCAACTGTCGTAAATGAACCCAGACACCTCCCAGCAGCGCTGGGACCAAGTGACCCCACACAGGGTCCGAACTGCTCGCCAAATGGTCCCTGGCACCTCCCAGTGCCGACCCCCCCAGCGACATCGCTGCGCATTGTCCAAACGGCTTGCCAAACTGTCCCTGGCACCTCACCAGCCGCGTGCACGGGGCCTCCAGTTTATCGGCGGTATTGTTCGGTGGCTCGCCAAATGGTCCCTGCCACCTCCCAGCACCTGCAGACTGAGAGACCCGTCATGGGGTCCATCTTGACTCAACAAATGGTCCCTGCACATCCCCAGCGTGCCGCGGACCTTGACCGACGCGTGGTCCTAGAGGGTTCCCAAATGGCCCTGGCTCCCTACCCAGCTCACGACAGGGCCCAGCAACCACGCACGGTGTCCCAGCAGCTTGCAAATGTTCACTGGCATCCCCAGTGAGTGCACAGGCCAACGAATTCGCGCCGGGTCCCAGTGGCTTCAAATGGTCTATGGCCCCTCCTAAGCGTGCGCCGGGGCACTGTGACCGCCGGGGTCCCAGCGGATCGCTAAATAATCCCTGCCACCTCCCCAGCGTGCACAGGGCCTACAACACCGCCGACGGGTAACAGCTTCTCGCCAAATGGTCCCTGGCCCTCCACAGCATGCACACTGGGACCAGCGACCCAGCAGCGGGTTTGGCGACTCGCCAGATGATACCTGGCAGCTCCCAAGCGCGCGCGGGCAGAGAAGCGACCACATGCGGTGTCGCCCAGCTGGCTCGTAAATGATACCTGGCATCCCCAGCATGCACACGGGCCCCAGGAGACCAGGCACTGGGTCCGGCGGCTTTCCTTACGGGTCAGCGCTCGCCAAATGGTCCCTGACACCTCCCAGCGATGTACGAGCCCCCAACGACCTCGCGCAGGGTCCCAGAGGCTCTCAAATGGTCCCTGGCACATCCCCAGCGCCGCGCGGGCTAGCGGCGTCAGCGTAGGGTTCCAGCGGCTTGCCAGCGGTCCCCTGACACCTCCCCAGCGATCGCAGAGCCCAAGCGATATCTCAGCAGTGTCCCAGCGGCTCAAATTGTCCCTGGCACCTCACAGTGTCGCGACAGGGTAGCGACCCAGCGGTGTCCCAGACACTTTCGTAAATGATCCTGAACTTCTCCCAAGCGCCTTGGGCCTAGCGACTCCGGCGGGGTGCTAACAGCTGTAAATGATCTGGCACATCTAGCATGCACACAGGCCCCAGCTGCCCCGCAGCTGGGCAAGAGTGGTTAAGCCAAACAGTCCTGACACCTCCCCAGCGTCGACGAACCCAACGCATTCGCCGCAGGGTCCCAGAGGCTAAGCCAAATGGTCCTGGCATCCCCCAGCACGGCGGGCCCCAGCAACCAGCGTGGTTCAACAGACCGCCAGCGGTCCTGACACCTCCCCAGCGATCGCCGCAGGCTTCGCGCGAGGGTCCCAGAGGCCGACAAATGGTCCTGGTCCTCCCAGCGCCGAAGCACTGGGCCCCAGTGACATCGCCTGGGTCCCAACTGCTCATAAATGGTCCCTGGCACATCTACAGCAGCGTGCACAGACCCCAGCGAAGCCGCGTGGTGTCGATGGTTGGCCAAATTGTAAATGGCACATCCCCAGCACAAACACGGGCCCGGCGAGTGGGCGCAGGGTCGCAGCTTTCCCAGATGGTCCCTGGCACCTCCCAGCAACACGGGGGCTAGCGACTGGCGTGGGGTTCAGCGACCCGCCATCGGTCCCCTGATGACACCTCCGAAGGGATCGCCAGCCCAAACGACCACCAGCGTAAGTCCAAAAGGGTCGCCAAATGGTCCCTGGCACCACAACAGCACGCGCACGGCCCCAGCGACTTTCGGCGTGGGGTTCAGTGGCCGGCCATGTCCCTGACACCTCCCCAGGGATCACACGAGCTAAGCGACATCAGCGTAAAGTCCCAAAGGGTGGCCAAATGGTCCCTGGCACCTCCCAGCAGCGTGCACGGCCCCAGCGACCGAGTGTGGTTCCAGCGACCCGTAAGCGGTCCCTGACACCTCCCAGCGATTGCGAACCAGCGACCTCAGCAGGGTCCCAGAAGCTTCGCCAAATGATCTAACATCCACAGCACCCACGGACCCCAGCGACATCGCGCAGGATCCCAACAGTCCTAGGACATCCCCCAGCGCCGCATACGGGTCCCAGCGACTTGGCGGGGTGAAATCGGCAGCAAATGGTCTAAGCACCTCCATAAGCGTGCTCCACAGGGCCCGGGACCCAGCGTGGGGTGCCAGCGGCTCGCCAAATGGTCCCTGGCATCCCAGCACGTGCCTGCAGCCCCAGCAACTTCAGCGTGAGGTTCCAGCAGACTGCCAACGGTCCCCTGACACCTCCCAAGCGAGCCCATACGAGCTTCGCGCAGAGGGTCCCAAGGCTCGACAAATGGTCCCTGGTCCTCCCAAGCGCAAGCACTGGGCCCCATGACAGCGGGGGTCCCAACTGCTTCAAATGGTCCCTGGCATCTACAAGCAGCGTACACAGAACCTTGTGAAGCCAGCGTGGTGTCCATTGGCTGGCCAAATTGTAAATGGCACATCCCCAGCACAAACACGGCCGGCGGAATTCTGGCGCAGGGTCGACAGCTTCCCAGATGGTCCCTGGCACATCTAGCGCGACTGCGGGCCTCAGCGACATCGCGAGGGTCCCAATAGTTGCAAATTGTCCTGGCACATCCCCATAGCATGCAATTTAGCGTCTTCGCCGCGTGGGGTCAAAGCGGCTTACCAAACAGTCCCTGACACCTCCTCAGCGATCCACAGAGCCAAAGAGACCTTGGCGCCAGTGTCCCAGCGGCACGCGTAAATGGTCCATGGCACCTCCAGCGGCGCAGGGGATAGCGACCGCATTGGATCCCAGCAGCTCGCCAAATGGTCCCTGGCACTTCCCAGCATCGCCGGGACCCAGCGACCAGCGTGGGTCCAGCGGCCCGTAAACAGTCCCCTGACACACTCCCAGCGTCGCGACTAGCGACCTCAGCGGGTCCCACAGGATCGACAAATGGTCCCTGAACATCCCAGCACGCTGCGGGCCCCAGAGACATCGATGTGGTCCCAACTACTTCGCCAATGTTCCATGACACCTCCCCAGCAGCGCGCCAAGGGCCCGACCCGGGCGCGGGGTCCCAACAGCTGCCAAATGGTCCTGGCACCTCCCCAGCCCGCGTATTGGTGACAGCTGGGTGCCAGCAACTAGCCAAATTAACCCTGGCACATCCCCAGCACCACAGACAGAGACCCCGCCAGGGGTTCCAGCGGCTCGCCAAATGGTCCTGGCATATCCCCTTGGCAGACTAGCGACTTCGTGATGGGGTTCCAGCGGCCTGCCAAATGGTCCTGGAACATCCCAGCACACACAGGCCTCAGCAACCCGGCAGGGGGTCCAGCGGCTCGCCAAATGCTCCATGGCACCTCCCAGCATACACACGGGCTCCAGCGACTTCATGTGGGAGTCCAGAGGCTCACAAACTGTCCCTGGCACTTCCCCAGCACACATGCAGCCCTGACCCCAAGCGGGGAATGCGAGCAGCTCGCCAAATGCTCCCTGGCCTCCCTACCCACACACAGGGCCCAGCAGCCCGTGCGGATCCCGGCTTTCGTAAATGATCCTCGCATCCCAGCGCTGCAGACCCCAGAGACCCAGCGCGGAACAGGAGCGGCTCACAAAATGGTCCTGGCACCTCCCAGCATGCACGGGACCCCAGTGACCGGCGTGGGGTTCCAGCCAGCCAAACAGTCCCTGACACCACCCCAGTCTTTTACAAACCCCCAGCATCAGCGTTGTCAAGCGGTTACAAACTGTCCCTGGCACCTCACCAACGCGTGCAGGGGCCCCAGCGTGTATCGCGTATTGTTCGGGCGGCTCGCAAATGGTCCTGGCACCTCCCAGCACACACAGACCCCAGGGCCGTGCGGGGTCAATGCTGACTCAACAAATGTTCACTGGCACATCCCAGTGAGTGCACAGGCCCAGCGACTTGTATGGTCCCCAGCAACTCAGCCAAATGGTCCCCTAGCACCTCCCAGGCCACGATGGGCTCCAATGACCCAGCTTCGGGTGCCAGCGGCTAGCCAAATTAACCCTGGCACATACCCAGCACGCACGGGCTCCAGAACACCAGCAGCGGGGTTCAGCGGCTCGCCAAATGGTCCCTGGCATATCCCCAGCAGCGCTGGGCCCCAGCGACTTTGCGTGGGATCCAGCGAACAAGCGGTCCCTGACACCTCCCCAACGATCGCACGAGCCAAGAGACCTCGTGCAGGGTCCCAGAGGCTCGCCAAATGGTCCCTGGTACATCCTCATCAGCGCGCAGACTGGCGACTTTGCGTGGGGATCAGCGAACCAAAGCGGTCCCTGACACCTCCCCAGCGATTTGCACGATCCCCAGTGACCTCGCGTAGGGTCCCAGAGGCTCGCCAAATGGTCCCTGGAACATCCCCAGCACACACAGAACTTCAGCGTCATCGTCGCCCGGTCCCAACTGCTTTCATAAATGGTCCCTGACACCTCCCAGCACGCGCGACAGGACCAAGTGACTGTTACACAGGGTCGAGCGGCTCGCCAAATGGTCCTAGCACCTCCCAGTGCGCACAAACCCCAGCGACATCGCGTTGTCCAGCGCTTGCCAAACTGTCCCTGGCACCTCACCAACACGTGCAGGGGCCCCAGCGACATGCGTATTGTTCCGGCGACTGCAAATGGTCCCTGGCACATCCCCAGCACACCACGGGCCCCAGAGACCCCGTGCGGGGTCAATCGGCTCAACAAATGGTCCCTGGCACATCCCAGCGGCGTCGGCCCCAGCGACTCAAGACGTGGTCCTAGCGGGTTCCCAAACGGTCCCTGGCTCCTACCATCCGCGCAAAGGGCCTAGCAACCCGCCGCGGTGTCCCAGCAGCTGCATAAATGTTCACTGGCACATCCCAGTGAGTGCACAGGCCCAGTCGGCGCCCCGGGTCCCAGTGGCTTCCCAAATGATACCTGGCACATCCCAGCATGCTGCAGACCCCAGAGACCACGCACTGGGTCAGTGACCGCGCGGGTCCCAGCGGCTGCCAAATGGTCCCTGACACCTCCCAGCGGGTCATACGAGCCCCAACGACCTCAGCGCCAGGGTCAGAGGCTCCCAAATGGTCCTAGCACATCCCAGCGCGAATGGGGGCCCTTGACCCTCTAGATCGATGGCTCGCCAAATGGTCCCTTGCTCCTCCCCAGCATGCACAAGTGCCAAGTGACTTCGTAATGCGGTTCCAGCGGCTCGCCAAACTGTCCCTGGCACTTCCTGTTAAGACGGAGGGGCCCAGGAAACCCGCGTGGGGTTCAGTGGCCCACCAAACCATCCCTGACACCTCTCGGGATCATACGGGCCTCAGCGGGCTCAGCGCAGGGGTCCCAGAGGCTCAGCAAATGGTCCTAGTCCTCCCAGCGCAAGCACTAGGCCCCAGAAGAAATCGCACGGGTCCCAACTGCTATAAATGGTCCTGGCATCTCTAGCTCACGCACAGGCCCCAGTGGCATTGCGGCGGTCCAAACTTCTTTCATAAATGGTCAGCACATCCACAAGCAAGACACGGGCCCCAACAACTTTGCATTGGGTCCCAGTGGCTTCATAATATTCCCTGACACATACCCAGCCTGTGCACAGACCCCAGGGAATTTGCACAGGGTGCCGACAGCTTCCCAAATGGTCCCTGGCCCCTCCCCCAGCGCGTGCAGGGCCCAGCGACCCGCGCGGGGTACCAGCGGCTCGTAAATGGTCCCTGGCACCTCCACAGCGCCACACAGGCCCCAGCGAACTTCGTGTGGGGTTCCTCTTGACTCGCCAAACTGTCCCTGGCACTTCCCCAGCAGCACATGGGGCCCATGACCCAAGCGCCCAGGGGCCAGCGGCTTGATAAATGATCCCTGGCACATCCCCAGCACACACACGGGCCTCAGAGACCCTTGTGAGTGGGCAAGGAGCGGTTAAGCCAAATGTGCCTGGCACATCTCAACATCGCGCCGCAGGACCCCAGCAACCGGCGTAGGGTTCCAGCGGCCAAACCGGCAATCCTGACACACCTCCCCAGTCGTGCAGTGCCCAAGGGACCTCACTGAAGGTGCCAGCTGTCTCAAAGAACCCTGGCACTCCCCTTAGCACGGCGACGGGCCCCAACTGACCTCGCCAGGGTCCCAGAGGCTGTAAATGGTCCCTAGAACATCCTCAGCAGGCACAGACGGGCCCCGACGTGCGTGGTGGTCCCAACTGCTCATAAATGGTCCCTGACACCTCCACAGTCAAGGCACGGTGCCCAGGGACCCAGCGCAGAGTGCCAGCGGCTCGCCAAAAGAACCCTGGCACCTCCCAGCATACGCTAAGGGCCCCAGCGACATCGTAGTTGTCCAAGCGACTTGCCAAAACTGTCAATCTTGGCACCTCACCAGCACGCAGGGGCCCCAGCGACATCGCGATTGTTCGGCGGCTGCCAAATGGTCCCTGGCTCTACCCGAAGCTCCGCGCTGAGGCCTAGCAACCCGCAACGGTGTTCCAGCAGCTTCGCCAAATGTTCACTGGCACATCCCCAGTAGTGCACAGTCCCAGCGACCCCATTGGGGGTCCCAGCAGCTCGCCAAATGGTCCCTGGCACCTCCCAGGCCACGCATGTGGGCCAGTGACCAGCTGGGTGCCAGCGGCTAATAAATTAACCCCCCTGGCACATACCCAGCACGCACCACGGGGCTCCAGAAACACCTTGAGGGGTTCCAGCGACTTTCGCCAAATGGTCCTGGCATATCCCAGCAGCATACGGGCCCCAGCGACTTTGGTGGGGATCCAGCGAACCGTAAGCGGTCCCTGACACCTCCCCAACGATGTACGAGCCCAAGAGACCTCGTGCAGGGTCCCAGAGGCTCGCCAAATGGTCCCTGGTACATCCTCATCAAGACAGACTGGCGACTTTCGTGAGGATCCAGCGAACCGCCAAACGGGTCCCTGACACCTCCCCAGCGATTGCACGATCCCCAGTGACCTCAGCGCAGGGGTCCCAAAGGCTCGCCAAATGGTCCCTGAACATCCCAGCACACCTGGGGGCTTCAAGCGTCATCGTCTTCTGGGTCCCAACTGCTCATAAATGGTCCCTGACACCTCCCCAGCACGCACAGGACCAAGTGACCCACACACAGGGTCCCAGCGGCTCGCCAAATGGTCCCTGGCACCCCCAGTGCGCACACAAACCCCAGCGACATCGCGCGTTGTCAAGCAGCTTGCCAAACTGTCCCTGGCACCTCACCAGCGTGCAGGGGGGGCCCCAGCATTTATCGGCGTATTGTCCCGGCTGCTTGGCAAATGGTCCCTGGCACATCCCCAGCACACACGGGCCCCAGAGACCCCCGCCAAGGGTCCAGTGACTCAACAAATGGTCCTCGGCACATCCCCAGGCGTGCATCGGCCCCAGCGGTGACCATACGTGGTCCCAGCGGGGTTCAAATGGTCCCTGGCTCCTACCCAGCTCACATGAGGGCCCAGCAACCACGCCTGGTGTCCCAGCAGCTTCATAAATGTTCACTGGCACATCCCCAGTGAGTGCACAGGCCGCGAATTCGCCGGGTCCCAGTGGCTTCCCAAATGATACCTGGCACATCCCAGCATGCACCTGGGCCCCAGAGACCACGCACTGGGTCGAGCGACTTGCCGGGTCCCAGCGGCTCGCCAAATGGTCCCTGACACCTCCCAGCGTGACGACCCCCATGACCTGGCAGGGTCCCAGAGGCTCCCAAATGGTCCTGGCATCATCCCAGCAGTGGGGCCCATGACCCCTCTGGGTCAACTGGTTTCAACCAAATGGTTCCTGCTCCTCCCAGCATGCACAAGTGCCCAGAGTGACTTAGGTAATGCGGTTCCAGCGGCTCGCCAAACTGTCCCTGGCACTTCCCAACACAGACGGGGCCAGGAAACCCAGCGATGAGGTTCAGTGGCCCACCAAACCGTCCCTGACACCTCCCAGCGATGTACGGGCCTCAGCGTCACGCCAGGGTCCCAGGAGCTCGCCAAATGGTCCCTGGTCCCTCCCAAGCGCCAAGCACTAGGCCCCAGCGAATCGCACGGGGTCCCAACTGCTTCATAAATGGTCCCTATGGCACATCTCTAGCTCCGCGCACAGGCCCCAGTGGCGTGCGCTGGTCCAAACTGCTTTCATAAATGGTCCCTAGCACATCCACAGCAAGACGGCCCCAGCAACTTTGCATTGGGTCCCAGTGGCTGCGCAAACATTCCCTGACACCCAGCTGTGCACAGACCCAGGGGAATTTGCACAGGGTAACGGCAGCTTCCCAAATGGTCCCTGGCCCTCCCCAGCGTGCACGGGCCCAGCACAGCTACAAGTACCAGCGGCTCGCCAAATGGTCCCTGGCACCTCAGCACGCACACAGGCCCTAGCGAACTTCGTGTAGGGTTCCTCTTGTCGCCAAACTGTCCCTGGCACTTCCCAAAAGCGGCGCACATGGGATTTAGCGACCAGCGCGCCAGGGGTGCCAGCGGCTCAAATGATCCTGGCACGTCCTCAGCACACTGCGGACCTCAGAGACCAGCGGAGACCAAGAAGCGGGTTAAACCAAATGTGCCTGGCACATCTCCAGCGCACGGACCCCAGCAACCGTGGGGTTCCAGCTGACCCGTAGCGATCCGGACACCTCCCCAGTCGTTGCACGTGCCGGACCAGCACAGGGTGCCAGCTGACTCTAAAAAGAACCCTGGCACCTCCCCAGCACGCCGCCGGGCCCCAACGACCTCGCAGGGGTCCCAGAGGCTAAGCCAAATGGTCCCTAGAACATCCCAGCAGGCTGCGGACTGAGCGACTGCGTCAATGGTCCCAACTGTTGCAAATGGTCCCTGACACACCTCCACAGTCGTGCCTGGTGCCCAGGGACAGGCGCCCAGGAAGTGCCAGCGGTCGCCAAAAGAACCCTGGCACCTCCCCTTGCGCTGGGGAGCCCCAGCGACCAGCGTGGGGTTCAGCGACCTTCTACGGTCCCTGACACCTCCCCAGCGATCGCACGAGCCCCAGCGACCTCACAGGGTCAGAGGCTGCCAAATGATCCTAGCACATCCCCCCAGCACCCACACGGACCCCAACAACATCAGCGGTGTCCCAACAGCTTCATAAATGGTCCCAGGTACATCCCCAGTGCATACCGGGTCCCAGCGACTAGCGGGGTCCAAAGCGGCTTGGCAAATGGTCCCTGACATCTCCTTGACGTGACGAGCCCCAACGACCTCGGCCCAGGGTCCCAGAGGCTCGACAGATGGTCCTGGTCCTCCTAAGCATAAGCACTGGGCACCAGTGACATGTAGCGGTCCCACCCTGCGCATAAATGGTCCTAGCACATCCACAGCAGCTGCACAGACCCCAGCGAAGCCAGCGTGGTGTCGATTGGCTGGCCAATTGTAAATGGCACCTCCCCACCACGCACGGGCCCCAGCGACTTGGCGTGGGGTTCCAGCGACCCGTAAGCGGTCCCTGACACCTCGAAGGGAGCATAAGATACCAAATGACCTCAGCAGAGTCCCAAGGGGCACGCCAAATGGTCCCTGGCCCCTCAGCATGCACACTGGGACCAGCGACCCAGCGGCAGGTTACAGCGGCTCATGAATGATACCTGGCACATCCCCAGCATGCACCACGGGCCCCAGAGACCAGGCACTGGGTCGGCGACTTTCGCACCGGGTCCCAGCGGCGCCAAATGGTCCCTGACACCTCCCCAGCGTCGCCGCACGAGCCCCAACGACCTCGTGCAGGGTCCCAGAGGCTCTCCCAATGGTCCTGGCACATCCCCAGCACGCGCGACGGGCCCCAGCGACGTCGCGTAGGGTTCCATGCTTGCCAAACGGTCCCTGACACCTCCCCAGCGATCGCAGAGCCCAAGCGACCTTGCGCCAGTGTCCCAGCGGCTCGCCAAATTGTCCCTGGCACCTCCACAGGTGCGACAGGTCCAGCGACCCGTGCAGTGTCCCAGACACTCGCCAATGATCCTGGAACATCCCCCAGCACGCACGGGGCCCTTGACCCAGCGGGGTGCTAACAGCTCGTAAAATGATCCCTGGCACATCCCTAGCATGCACAGGCCCCAGCTGCCCCTTGGGGCAAGAGTGGTTCGCCAAGCAGTCCCTGACACCTCCCAGCGATCGTACGAGCCCCAACGACCTCGCGCAGGGGTCCCAGAGGCTCGCCAAATGGTCCCTGGCACATCCCCAGCACGTGCAGGACCCCAGCAACTCAGCGTGAGGTTCCAGCAGACTGCCAAACGGTCCCTGACATACCTCCCCAGCGAGCCTGACCTGTGCCCAGGGTCCCAGAGGCTCGACAAATGGTCCCTGGTCCCTCCCCAGCGCAAAGCACTGGGCCCCAGTGACATCGCGGGGTCCCAACTTACTTCGCAAATGGTCCCTGGCACATCTACAAGCAGCGTACACAGAACCCAGCGAAGCCAGCAGTAGTGTCGATTGGCTGGCCAAATTGTAAATGGCATCCCCAGCACAAACACGGGCCCGGCCGGGCGCAGGGTCGGCACCTTCCCCAGATGGTCCCTGGCACCTCCCCAGCACGGCGCCACGGGCCCCAGCGACTTCGGGCGGGGTTCCAGCGGCCCGCCAATCGGTCCCTGACACCTCCGAAGGGATCGCAAGAGCCCAAACGACCTCGCGTAGAGTCCCAAAGGGTAAGCCAAATGGTCCTGGCACCACAACAGCACGCTGCAGACCCCAGTGACCAGCGTGGGGTTCCAGCGGCCCGCCAAACAGTCCCTGACACCTCCCCAGGGATCATACGAGCCCAAGCGACATCGCGTAAAGTCCCAAGGGTGGCCAAATGGTCCCTGGCACCTCCCCAGCGTGCATCGGCCCCAGCGACGGCGTGTGGTTCCATGACCCGCCAAACGGTCCCTGACACCTCCCCAGCGTTACTGAGCCCCAGCGACCCTCGCGCAGGGTCCCAGAAGCTTCGCCAAATGATCCCTGGCACATCCACAGCACCCCACGGGCCCAGCGACATCGCGCAGGATCCCAACAGCTTCATAAATAGTCCCTGGGACATCCCCCAGCATGCCGGGGCCCAGCGACTTCAGCGAGGGGTCAGCGGCTTACCAAATGGTCCCTGGCACCTCCCAGCGTGATCACAGGGCCCAGGGACCCGGCGCCAGTGTCCCAGCGGCCCGCCAAATGGTCCATGGCACCTGTGGCGCCAGTCAGGTTCACCGACGTGCGTGGGTCCCAGCAGTTTGCCAAATGGTCCCTGGCACCTCCACGCAAGACGTCAGGACCCAGCGATTTCGCGTCAGGGTTCAACGGCCCGCCAAACAGTCCCTGACACCTCCCCAGAAATCACTGGGCCCCAGCGACATCGCGCAGGGTCCCAACAGGTAAATCGCCAAATGGTCCCTGGAACATCCCCGAAGCCAGCGCACACGATGGGCCCCAAATTACATTGCGTGTGGTCCCAACTACTTCGCAAATGTTCCATGACACCTCCCCAGCAAGCGCATGGGGCCCAGCACCTCCCAGCGCAGGGTCCCAACAGCTTCGCCAAATGGTCCCTGGCACCTCCCCAGACACCTCGAAGGATGTGGCCCAAAGCGACCCAGCGCTGGGTCCCAGCGGCCAGCCAAATGGTCCCTGGCACATCCCCAGCACGCACACGGGCCCCAGAGAACCAAGAGGGGTTCCAGCGGCCGCCAAATGGTCCCTGGCATATCCCAGCAAAGTCCCAAGGGTGGCCAAATGGTCCAGCGACTCCCAAGCATGGGGTTCCAGCGTGTGACCCGCCAAACGGTCCCTGACACCTCCCCAGCGATCGCCACGAGCCCAAACGACCTGCAGCAGGCTCCCAGAGGATCGCCAAATGGTCCTGGAACATCCCCAGCAGGCACAGGGGCCTCAGACCCCGCTCTGGGGTCCAGCGGCTGCCAAATGCTCCACTGCACCTCCCCAGCATACAAGTGCCCCAGCGACTTCATGTGGGGTTCCAGAGGCTCACCAAACTGTCCCTGGCACTTCCCAGCACCACATGCAGCCCACCGACCCCCAGCGGGGGTTCCAGTGGCCTAAATGCTCCCTGACACCTCCCCGGCTCGCACGGGCCCAGCGACCCCGCAAGGGGTCCCAGGAGCTTGCCAAATGGTCCCTGGCACCTCCCAAGCACCAAGCACAGGGCCCCAGAGCGAATCATGCGGGGTGCCAGCGGCTCACATAAATGGTCCCAGCACATCTCCAGCTCATGCACAGGCCCCAGTGGCATTCGGCGTGAGGTTCTGCTGACATAAAATGGTCCCTGGCTCCAGCCCAGCCCCAGCAACACAGGGCCTAGCAACAACGCACGGGGTCCCAGCAGCTGCCAAAATTCCCCTGACACCTCCCCAGGCCTGTGCATGGGCCCCAGTGACCCAGCGCAGGGGGTGCCAGCAGCTTCCCAAAATGGTCCCTGGCACCTCCCCAGCACGCTGCAGGCTCCAGAGATGTGCCTGTAGCGGGGTTCCAGCGGCTGCCAAATGGTCCCTAGCATATCCCCAGCAGCGCGCCGGGCCCCAGCGACTTTCGCGTGGGGATCCAGCCGAACCACCAAACGGTCCCAGCGACACCTCCCCAACGATCCCCAGACGAGCCCAAGAGACCTCGTGCAGGGTTCCCAAAGGCTGGCCAAATGGTCCCTGGCATCCTCATCACAAGCGCGGGCCCCAGCATTTTAGCGTGGGGTTCCAGCGACCCGCCAAGCGGTCCCTGACACCTCCCCAGCGATTGCACGATCTGTTAAGCGACCTCAGCGCAGGGGTCCCAGAGGCTCGCCAAATGGTCCCTGGCACATCCCCAGCACACACAGGGGCTTCAGCGACATCGCGCGGGGTCCCAACTGCTCGAGCCAAATGGTCCCTGACACCTCCCAGCGCCGCGCACAGGACCCAGTGACCCCTTGACCTCAGGGTCCGAATCGGCTTCGCAAATGGTCCTGGCACCTCCCCATGATTGCTGCCCCCAGGGACAGCGTGGGGTTCCAGCGGCTTGCTTAAACTGTCCCTGGCACATCCCCAGCACGTGCAGGGCCCCAGCAACCGGCGTGAGGTTCCAGCAGCCTGCCAAATGGTCCTGACACCTCCCAGCGACGCCACGGGCCCCAGCGACCCGAGCGTGGTAAATGGCTCAACAAATGGTCCCTGGTCCATCCCCAGCGCAAGCACGGGCCCCAGTGACATCATGCGTGGTCCCAACTTTTCTGTAAATGGTCCCTGGCACATCTCCAGCTCACGCACAGGCCCCAGCAACCAGCGTGGGTCCCAGCAGCTGGCCAAATTGTCCCTGGCACATCCCAGCGCAAGTGGACCCAGGCGAATTTGCATTGGGTCCCAGTGGCTTCCCAAATGGTCCCTGGCACCTCCCCAGCGAGCGCACAGGCCCAGCGACTTTGCGTGGGGGGTCCCAGCGGACCCAAATAATCCCTGCCACCTCGAAGGGCGTGCAAAGGGCCCCAGCGACCTCGCGGCGGGGTCCCAGTATTTCGCCAAATGGTCCCTGGCACCTCAACAGCATGCACACTGGGACCAGCGACCCAGTGGGGTTCCAGCGGCCCGCCAGATGATACCTGGCAGCTCCCCAGCGCGCACATGCGCCCAAGCGACCAATAAGGCAGAGGTGCAGCGACCATGGTCGGTGTCCCCAGGGATGGCCAAATGATACCTGGCACATCCCAAAGCATGCCCACCGCGGTCCCCAGACACCTCCCCACTGGGCCCGGCGGCGTGTGGTCCCAGAGACCCGTAAATGGTCCCTGACACATCCCAGCGATTGCGAAAGCCCCAATGATTGTTGACCCCCTCTGGGTCCCGACTGGCTCGCCAAATGGTCCTTGCTCCTCCCAGCATGCACAAGTGACCCCAAGTGATTAATGCGGTTCCAGCGGCTCGCAAATAGTCCCTGGGACATCCCAGCGCGCACGGGGCCCAGCGACCCAGGTGGGGTTCCAGTGGCCCACCAAATGGTCCCTGGCACCTCCCCAGCGATGCTCCTGAGGGGCCAGCGACCACGCGATGGGGTCCCAGAGGCTCGCCAAATGGTCCCTGGTACATCCCCATCACGCGCCACGGGCCCCAGCATTTTGGCGTGGGGTTCCAGCGACCTGCAAAACGGTCCCTGACACCTCCCCAGCGAGTGCACCACGATCCCCAGCGACCTAGCGCAGGGTCCCAGAGGCTCGCCAAATGGTCCCTGGAACATCCCCAGCACACACACTGGGCACAGCGACCATCGCGCGCGGTCCCAACTGCTCGTAAATGGTCCCTGACACCCTCCCCAGCATGGCGCACAGGACCAGTGACCCCAGCGTGGGTCCGAACAGCTCGCCAAATGGTCCCTGGCACCCCCAGTGTGCACACAAAACCCAGCGACATCGCGCGTTGTCCAAGCGGCTTCCCAAACTGTCCCTGGCACCTCCCCAGCACGCGCCAGGGGCCCCAGCGACATCGCGTGGGGTTCCAGCGATCGCCAAAGCGGTCCCTGGCACATCCCCAGCACGGCGGGCCCCAGCGACATCGCAGCGTGGTCCCAGCGGGTTCCCAAATGGTCCCTGGCACCTACCCAGCTCACGCACAGGGCCCCAGCAACCACGCACGGTGTCCCAGCAGCTTCACCAAATGTTCACTGGCACATCCCAGTGAGTGCACAGGCCCAGCGAATTCGCGCCCGGGTCCCAGTGGCTTCCCAAATGGTCATGGCCCTCCCAAGCGTCCGCTGACGGGCTAGCGACCTAGCGGGGTCCCAGCGGATCGTAAATAATCCTGCCACCTCCCAGCCGTGCACAATGCCCAACAACACCGCATGGGGTAACAATGGCTTCGCCAAATGGTCCATGGCCCCTCCACAGCATGCACACTGGGACCAGCTTCAGCGGCAGGGTTACAGCGGCTCGCCAGATGATACCTGGCGGCTCCCCAGCCCAAGCGGGCAGAGCGACCAACGCGGGGTCGATCGGCTCGCCAAATGATCCCTAGCACATCCCCAGCATGCACACGGGCCCACAGACGCGGCAGGGGTCCGGCAGCGTGTCCAGGTCCCAGCGGCTTCCAAATGGTCCCTGACACCTCCCCAGCGATCGCACGAGAACCAACGACCTCGCGCCCAGGGTCCCAGAGGCTCCCCAAATGGTCCTGGCACATCCCCAGCGTGCACGGGCCCAGCGACCGCTCTGGGTCCGACTGGCTCGCCAAATGGTCCCTGACTCCTCCCCAGCATCCACAAGAGCCCAAGTGACCCGCCAGCGGTTCCCAGAGGCTTCGCCAAATGGTCCCTGGCACTTCCCAAAGACGGACGGGGGCCCAGGACCCGCGCGGGGTTCCAGTGCTCGCCAAATGGTCCCTGACACCTCCCAGGCCATGCGCGGGCCCAGCGACTTCGCAGGGTCCCAGAGGCTTGCCAAATGGTCCCTGGTCCTCCCCAGCACAAGCACTAGGCCCAGCGAATCGCCGCGGGGTCCCAACTGCTCGCAAATGGTCCCTGGCACATCCCTAGCTCACGCACAGGCCCCAGTGACTTTCGCGTGGGGTCCAAACTGCTCGCAAATGGTCCCTGGCACATCCACAGCGTGCATGGGCCCCAGCAACTTGCATTGGGTCCCAGTGGCTTGCAAAATGGTCCCTGACACATACCCAGCCTGTGCAGACCCCAGGAATTTGCGTGGGTGCCAGCAGCTTCCCAAATGGTCCCTGGCCCCTCCCCAGCGAGTGCACGATCCCCAGCGACCTCGCGCAGGGTCCCAGAGGCTCGCCAAATGGTCCCTGGAACATCCCCAGCACACACAGGGGCTTCAGCGTCATCGCAGCAGGGTCCCAACTGCTCGCCAAATGGTCCCTGACACCTCCCAGCCCAAGACAGGACCAAGTGACCCCACACAGGGTCAACAGCTCGCCAAATGGTCCCTGGCACCTCCCAGTGTGCACACACAAACCCCAGCGGCGACGGCAGCGTTGTCCAGCGGCTTGCCAAACTGTCCCTGGCACCTCACCAGCACGTGCAGGGGCCCCAGCATTTATCAGCGTATTGTTCGGCTGACTCATAAGCGGTCCCTGGCACATCCCAGCTGCACGGGCCCCAAGACCCGACGTGGTCCTAGCGGGTTCAAAATGGTCCCTGGCTCCTACCCAGCTCACGCTGGGGTAGCAACCACGCCACGGTGTCCCAGCAGCTCGCAAATGTTCACTGGCACATCCCCAGTGCACAGGCCCGCGCCCGGGTCCCAGTGGCTTCCCAAATGGTCTATGGCCCTCCCAGCTGCGCACGGGGCACAGCAACCGCGTACGGGGTCCCAGCGGATCGCCAAATAATCCCTGGCCACCTCCCCAGCGCGTGCACAATGCCCAACAACACCGCCGCGGGGTAACAGCGGCTTCCCAAATGGTCCCTGGCCCCTCCACAGCATGCACACTGGGACCAGCGACCCAGGCGGGGGGGGTTACAGCAGGCTCGCCAGATGGTACCTGGCAGCTCCCCCCACACATGACGGGCAAATACCATCTGGGTGTCCAGCGGCTATTAAATGATACCTGGCACATCCCCAGCATGCACACGGGCCCCACAGACCAGCACTGGGTCCGGCGACTTGGCGCCCAGGTCCCAGCGGCTCGCCAAATGGTCCCCTGACACCTCCCCAGCGTCGCCACGAGCCCCAGCGACCTCGATGGGGGTCCCAGAGGCTCCCAAATGGTCCCTGGCACATCCCCAGCGGAATGGCGCCCCAGCGACCCCACTCTGGGTCCGACTGGCTCGCCAAATGGTCCCTTGCTCCTCCCCAGCATGCACAAGTGCAAAGTGACCGTGTGCGGTTCCAGCGTGGCTTCGTAAAACTGTCCCTGGCACTTCCCAAAGCGCGGACAGGGCCCAGGAAACCCGGCGTGGGGTTCAGTGGCCCACCAAACTGTCCCTGACACCTCCCGGCGTCACACGCGGGCCTCAGCGACGTCTTGGCCTGTCTAGGGTCCCAGAGGCTTGCCAAATGGTCCCTGTCCACCTCCCAGCGCAAGCACTAGGCCCAAGTGAAATCACAGGGGTCCCAACTGCTCATAAATGGTCCCTGGCATCTCCCAGCTCGCGCACAGGCCCCAGTGGCATTGCGTTGTCCAAACTGCTCAAATGGTCCCTGGCACATCCCAAGCGCACCACGGGCCCCAGCAACTTTGCATTGGGTCCCAGTGGCTTGCAAATATTCCCTGACACATCCCCAGCCTGTGCACAGACCCCAGGGAATTTGCACAGGGCGGCAGCTTCCCAAATGGTCCCTGGCCTCCCCAGCGGCGTGCCTCGGCCAGCGACCCAGCGTGGGGTACCAGCGGGTTCCCAAATGGTCCCTGGCACCTCCACACGCACACAGGCCCCAGCGACTCGTGTGTGGGGTTCCCAGCAGCTCATAAACTGTCCCTAGCACTTCCCCAGTGCCCATGGGGCCCAGCGACCCAGCGCAGGGTGCCAGTGGCCATAAAATGGTCCTGACACCTCCCCAGGGATCGCGAGACGAGCTAAGCGACTTCGCCGTAAAGTCCAAAGGGTGGCCAAATGGTCCCTGGCACCTCCCCAGCGGCGTGCAGGACCCAGGGACTTCGCGTGGGTTCCAGCTGACCCCCAAAGCGGTCCCTGACACCTCCCCAGCGACACCGCGAGCCCCAGCGACCTCGGCGCGGGGTCCCAGAAGCTCGCCAAATGATCCCTGGCACATCCACAGCACGTTTGCGACACCAGGATCCCCAGCGACAAATAGTCCCTGGGACATCCCCCAACTGGGTCCCAGCGACAAATAGTCCTGCTTGGCAAATGGTCCCTTGGCACCTCCATCCCAGAGCCCAAGAGCCTTGCGCAGTGTCCCGCACGCCAAATGGTCATGGCACCTCCCAGCGTGTGGGGTTCATTGTGTCCCAGGCTTGGCAAATGGTCCTGGCATCCTCCTGAGTGCAAGGCGTGCTCAGCAGGGCCCGGGGACCCAGCGTGGGTGCCAGCGGCTCATGCCAAATGGTCCCTGGCACATACCCCAGCACGCCACGGGCCCAGACACTTCGCGTGAGGTCCCAGCAGAAATGCCCCAGCAAACGGTCCCTGACACCTCCCCAGCGAACGATGCGAAATCGCGCAGGGGTCCCAGAGGCTGACAAATGGTCCCTGGTCCTCCCCAGCGCAAGACACTGGGCCCCAGTGACATCGCGGGGGTCCCAACTGCTTTCGCAAATGGTCCCTGGCACATCTACAGCGCGGTACAGAACCCAGCGAAGCCAGCGTGGTGTCCGATTGGCTGGCCAAATTGTAAATGGCACATCCCAGCACTGTGCACAGGCCCGGCGAATTTGCGCAGGGTCCGGCAGCTTCCCAGATGGTCCCTGGCACCTCCCCAGCACGGCGTGCGGGCCCCAGCGACCAGCGTG
>JAHFZB010000975.1:0-19915 GCA_036884735.1 Huso huso
CCCACTGCTCTGGACGCCACCTCCGGCTTGGGATCCGTAGGCCTCTCCAACAGTGACCCTGGCGGAGTAATAACAGCATATTTGTAAGGTTAGTTCTGCTGGCACGCTAGAAAACACATCCCCAAATTCCCAATCAACTTACTTAACTCCACTTGTTGATCTGAAGCAACCGCTTCCCCATTGAAATCTGGCTGGGGCTAGGGGTCTCTACAGGGTCCTAAGTCATCCCATCTCGCCTGGGGCTATGAATAAGACCTCCTTGCCTTCCAGGGCTTTTAATAAATTGACATGATAGATTTCTGTTTTTTCATGCATCGGGCTGGGTTTAATTTCATAATTCACTAATCCTATGGCCGGTGATCACCTCATATGGCCCCTGCCATTTAGCATACAATTTCGATTCAACGACGGAAGAAGCAGCATTACTTTTATCTCCTGGCCGAAAGGTTCAATTGCATTGGTATTGTAATGCCGCTTGTTGCCGATGTTGAGCCGATCTGAGATTGTCCTGAGCCAGTCGACCACCAACAAGGCTAATCACGCAGTAGGAGCACATGCTGCACTACATTTTTAGAGGAGTTTGTAGTTCTTCCCAACCTTCTTCAACAGGTCGAGGATGCCCGGGCTGCCGCCATAATAGCTCCTCGCGGAAAATCCTGAGCTCTGAGGCACCTCTCACACTGCTAAGATAGGTAAGGAAGAAGGTAGCCCAATGTTTTGCTCCTGACTCACAAACCGTTTCAGCATTTGCTTCAATGTTTGTTAAAACGTTCCACCAGCCCATCCGTTTGGGGATGATAAACGGATGTCCTAATGGGACGTATTTTTAGAATTTGTACACCTGCTGTAGCTGTTTACAAGAAGTTTGTTCCATGATCAGTCAATATTTCTTTTGGGATCCTCACCCTCAGCCATAATCTGACTTAACTCTTTTCGTAGAATTGCAGTGGCACTAGTGGACCGCAACGGAACTGCTTCCGGTACCGCTGCTGCATAATCCACCATCACTAATATGTGCGTGTACCCGAATCAGAAGGCAGCACTGGCCCAACTATGTCCATTGCAACGCCGCTCAAAGGAGGGAGATACAGGGCAGGACCAGAGGGCGGGCGACTGACCGGTGCTACTCTCTGACATTCTGGGCAGCTAGCTACATATTTCGCCACCGTAGAGCCCCTGCCTAGTAAAATCGAGCCAGTATTCGGGGTCCCCGCCTTGTCCACGCCAAGATGTCCCAAAGGGGCTTCGCGCCAGCCTCATGACCTCTGGTCGACAGGACGGGGAACCATCAACTGTTTGACAGGCTGTCCCAGCCCGGGGCTGGGTTTACCGAGCAAAGCAAGTGCCCTTTACCACGAAATGGGGATATACCAGTCCCAATGCCGCCAACATCCTACCCTCACATCGACTGGACGAGCCCCAAGCTGCACCAGTGTGGGGTCGTTGTTCTGTTCCCACACTAGGTCCACGCTTTGAGGCCCACACGTCCGGGGATATTGACAGGGCTGGAGCAGGCCCTACGGGAGGGTCCATAACCGCCCGGGGTCACACGCGCCCGTCCTTCGGGATTGACGCTGGGACCATCAGCATTTTCCCGCCAGACCCCAACCGTGGTCTTATCGGGAGCGCTTTCCCACTTTTCCTTCCGCTCTCCTTACGTGTTTTCTAGGACGAAAAAGTGGAGAAAAATAGCTCTGTGCGGAAGGGAAAACAGTACCACCGTTTCCCTTCCCGGGGTCTGCCGTGTTCTACACGCGTGGTCGAGGCTGCCGATATTTCACTTAAACCTTTATATTTGCGCCGTCTCGACCCAGAATAACTGATGTGGCAACTTTTTCGCCACCCCCACTACTAGGTGGCTTTATCGGGCCTCTACCCGGATAAATATATACTTTTAGAGTGGGTATGCCGTATCCCCATGGATACAGGAGATTGCCACTGGCCTTGTGGCTGCCATAACATATACCGCCAAGGAGAGCTGTTCACTAAAGTTTGCTCACACCCTGCGTCCACTAACGCGCGGGTGTTCACATTCCCAATACAACATCAACCATACACGGGCCCTCCCGACCACTTCCTACTTCTACCCGTCTCAGACGCTCAGGCAGACACGCAGCCACGTCAAGACCCATGGCCGGGCAGTATCTGGCAACAAACCCGACTGCTGGCACCTAAAACAGACGGGTGGGCAGAGGGTACATGCACATATTTGTTCCGCTGTTGCGGCGACAGCGGGCAGGGGGGGAACCATTCTCATTCAGCTGGGGCCAACCTCTGCCCATTGTAAGGCTGGTGGTCTGACGGGGTCGGTGATCTGACGCCCTGGGTCCGGGAAAAGGGTTCGACGGGCGGTCTCAAGGTTTGAGGGAGGGGCAGTCCAGCAGGTCTGGCGACCAGGAGTCTCGCACTTTCAGCCAACGCCACGGCCTGTTCCAGTCAGGTTATGTCACACCCATGCCTGGCAGGCAGCAGCCTCAGCCCCACCACAGGTGCAGAATTGTTCCATCACAATGGCCTCCCCATCTGAATCCCTCGTTTTCTGACTGGGGTTCAGCGCATTGGCGCCATGTGGTCGTGATAATTGCTGGGCTACCACCCTGGGCCGGTGTTGGGGGCGGAACTCCCCGGAATCTGATCCATGAGTCCCCCCTGATATTGAGACGGGCGGAGGATAGCTAAGTTTAATCCAGGTCATACTGGGCGCATCGTCAGTCAGCAGCCCGTACGCTGGCCTGTGCTTCCCTGATCAAGCAGGGACCAAGTTGGCTCGCCCAGTACTCCCGGGCCATGCTGGCGTGGTAGCCAACCGCTCAAAAGGCAGGCTCTCCTCGGGTCATCCTCCACCGCCATTTTCTGGGCCCGGCCTGGGCAACCAGCACGGGGCCCGCCGCTGACGTCATCCCCATCCCGACCTCTCGATAAGAGCCGTATCCCTCCTCCCTCCTCCGCCTCAGCCTCCCTCCGCTGTCCAACTTCCAGGATCGCCCGACAAAGTGGTTGGGTCCATCCCACTTGACACCACGTGGTGGCAGAATTGACCGATGGTGTGGTGTAAAGAAATGACAACGAGTCAGGTTTTCCTTAATGAAGCCCCCCTCGCTTTATTGTAAAACGAAACCAATGTCAGATGGGCACCAAAAGTCAAGGAGAATAAACAAATAAAGGGGAGTCAGGGTTGGCAGCAATGTGTAACCTGACAAAAAATAATAACGAGGGGTTGCAGTCCCAAACGAGGAGAAACACAAAATAAAGTCAATCCGGCCCCTTTAATCCAGGAATGAAAACAACGGGTAAAAATCCAGCACTTCGGGGTTCAGCCCGGACGATTCGTATTCCCTTAGTGCCTATAAAAATACACAAAAGACACAGGTTAGCAGGTAATCACAACCACCTTCCTTCCTTGCCCCCCTCCCCTTTAATTCCCCTGTTTGTATCTCTGTATCTCTGTTTCTCTCTCCCTCTCACACACTGTACCTGCCAGAAGCGGAACAGAACCCCTGGGCCACGCCCCCTTTGTACGCCGGCCCCATCCCCATTGGTCAGCGAGGGCAACCGCCAGCCAATGCTTGCCACTGGGCGCCCCGACCGGGTTCAGACGCTGGCGCACCATGCCTGGCCTGCCCTCCCTCCCAGTGCCCCTCACCGGTCGGAAGGGAGATCTAAAACAAGAATTCACTCTCTCTTTATCACAGCCACCAAGAGGCCTATGGCAACTTTAAGGAGTTACAGTGTTCCACGGGCTGAGCTGGGAGACACTGTGCATATGGCAATAGCCCGGTGTTTCACTAAACTGGCCTTTATGGAGAGTGCCAAAAGAAAGCCATTGTTGAAAAAACTCCTGACATCAAATCCTGGCTAGAGCCCCAGAAGGCATGTGGGAGACTCTGAGACCAAGTGGAAGAAGATTCTATGGTCTGATGAGACCAAAATAGATTTTTGGCCTCAACGCTTAAGCTGCTTATGTTTGTACTGATCAACACAAGAAAAGTCCATAATGTCAAAGGAAAAAAAAATCTACAAATTGTTCTAAATTAATTACAAATATAAAACAGAAAATAATTGATTGCATAAGTATTCACCCCTTTGCTATATGACACACCTAAATAAGCTCTGTGCAATCCAATTGTCTTTAGAAGTCACAATTAGTTGAATGGAGTCCACCTGTGTGCAGTTAAGGTGTTTCACATGATTTCAGGTTAAATACACCTGTCTCTGGGAGGTCCCACAGTTGGTTAGTACATTTCCTTAACAAAAACTACATCATGAAGATGAAGGAACATTCAAAGCAAATCCGAATAAGGTTCTTCAAAAGCACCAATCAGGGTAGGATATAAGAACATTTCCAAGGCATTGAATATCTCTCAGAGCACAGTAAAGTCCATTATTAAGAAATGGAGAGAATATGGCACAACTGTGAATCTGTCTAGAACAGGCCGTCCTCAAAAACGGAGTATCCGGGCGATAGGGCACCTAGTCAGGGAGGCCACCAAGAGGCCTATGGCAACTCTAAAGGAGTTACAGTGTTCCACGGGCTGAGCTGGGAGACACTGTGCATATGGCAACAATAGCCCGGTGCTTTGGCAAAACTGGCCTTGGTGGGAGTGGCAAAAGAAAGCCATTGTTGAAAAATCGTGATCAAACCGGCCAGAGTTTCCCAGAAGGCATGTGGGAGACTCTGAGACCAAGTGGAAGAAGATTCTATGGTCTGATGAGACCAAAATAGAGCTTTTTGGCCTCAACGCTAAGCGCTATGTTTGCCATTGATCAACACAAGAAAAAAAGTCCATATGTCATAGTGAAAATAAAATCTACAAATTGTTCTAAATTAATTACAAACATAAAACAGAAAATAATTGATTGCATAAGTATTCACCCTTTGCTATGACACACCTAAATAAGCTCTGGTGCAACCAATTTTTTTTAGAAGTCATATAATTAGTTGAATGGAGTCCACCTGTGTGCAATTAAGGTGTTTCACATGATTTCAGGTTAAATACACCTGTCTCTGGAGGTCCCACAGTTGGTTAGTACATTTCCTAACAAAACTACATCATGAAGATGAAGGAACATTCAAAGCAACCGAATAAGGTTCTTCAAAAGCACCAATCAGGGGGTAGGATATAAGAACATTTCCAAGGCATTGAATATCTCAGAGCACAGTAAAGTCCATTATTAAGAAATGGAGAGAATATGGCACAACTGTGAATCTGTCTAGAACAGGTCACCCTCAAAACGGAGTATCCAGGCGATAGGGCACTAGTCAGGGAGGCCACCAAGAGGCCTATGGCAACTCTGAAGGAGTTAGGCGTTCCACGGCTTGAGCTGGGGAGACACTGTGCATATGGCAACAATAGCCCGGGTGCTTCACTAAACTGGCCTTTATGGGAGAGTGGCAAAAAGAAAGCCATTGTTGAAAAAAACTCGCATCAAATCTCGGCTAGAGTTTCCCAGAAGGTATGTGGGAGACTGTCACAAAGACGGCCGGAGTGGGTGGCGTCAGACCAGAAGCAGGAAATAAACAGACAGAGATGTGGAGTTTGATGAAGCTGAGCGAATCGCTCAGCATTTAATAAACAGAACAGAAAATAAAAGGTTTTAAACACAAAAACAGGACACGGCGCTTGAGGCCAAAATATACAGTCAAACAAAACGAACTAACACTTAACAAACGGTGCTCGGAGACAAACAAACACGGTGAGAACAAACACTTTACGTTTTATTTTGCTTTTCTTTCTCCTTCTCTCTCCCCGCTCTCCACTCGAACACCCAACCCCGAGTGCAAGAAATGTGCATCTATATATTGCTGTGCTGGGATTCAATTACCATTAATTATTCACTTGAATCCCAGCACGTGAATTAATTCTGTGCAACCTGTGCTCACATATTACATTTAACCAGCACGGAAGTGACGAGCCTCCTCGGTGGCCTGCCTAAATATAAATCTACATTTTTAAATACACGTGAAACACAGACCCGCTTTATATCCCCAAGGTGGTAATCTATACACCAACATTAACACACGCACGCAACATACAAACATATTATGTATCACAGGCGGCACATTGCCACATATAACCCCCCTGCAAAGCACACATGGCCTAACGGCCACCTCCTTAAAAAAATCCAGCAGTCCAGGGACAAAGTCCCGGCTGGGAAGTGGTGGGCCATGGCTGGCCACATGTTGTCAGCACCCTGCCGGTAGTGGCACGGCTGATAGCATGCGTTGGTCCATTCCTGCAGCTAAACTGCTGCTGGGGAAAGTGGTCTCCTGACCTCTCCCTGTCTTGTAGCCGGTAGCCTTTGGTGGGCCTCCGACCACAGTACTCTCCAGCAGCAAAGAAGCTGCAGTGGGAGCAGGTCTCCGGACCTCCCCCACCATCTCCGCAGCCAAAACTGCTGGTGGAGCAGGTCTCCCTGACCTCCCCCACCATCTCCGGGCAGCCAAACCGCTGCTGGGGGCTGGTGGGTCTCCAGACCTCCTCCCTTCTTCGCGGGCCCACAGCCCCCTCTGCCCGCCACCGCATCTCCCTGTGGTGGAGGTGGCGGGAAGCAGAGACAGCCCCGCTGCCTGCTTCTGGCGGTGGTGGAGGCAGGAGGCAGCCCTGCCCTCTGCTCCTGGCGGTGGTGGGAGGCAGAGGCAGCCCGCTCCCTGCTCCTGGCGGTGGTGGAGGCAGAGGCAGCTCCTGCCCTCTGCTCCCAGTGGAGGAAGCGGTGGAGGTGGCGGAGGCAGAGGCAGCTCCTGCTGCTCTGGGTCCCCTTGCGTGGTGGAGGCAGAGGCCCCTGCCCCTGCTCTTTTAGTGGAGGAAGGTGGAGGTGGCGGAGGCAGAGGCAGCTCTGCTGCTCTGCTCCATGTGTGGAGGCAGAGGCCATGGGCTGATGCTGGCCACCAGAGGGAGGCTGTGGCGTTGGGAGGTGTGTTCCCTTCAGCAGCATAAATAGAGGCTGCTGGGGACACCAGCATCCTGCCCTTCTCCCCCAGAAAAACCAGGGGCTTGAGCCTGTAACTCCCTCCCCCTTCTGGCTCTTGGGACGGCAGCTTATGGCCCTCCCCTTTAGCCCGGGATGTGCAGCAGCAGGTGAACCAACAGGTATTCTCCTCTGCTGGCAGCTTGGGTCCTAGGGGCTGTGGAAGCCCACTTCCCTCTCTTCGGCTGTGGACTCCACCTCCCTTTTTGGGCTGTGGACGCACCGACTCTCCCTTGGCTGTGGACGCACCGACCTCCCTTGGGCTGTGGATTAATTCCACCCCCTCTTGGGTCAGGACGCTCGCCCCCCCACCAGCGCAGGACGCTCGGCCTCCACTCAGGCGAGGACGCCTGGGGCTCCCCCACCAGGCGTAGGGACATTCGCCCCACCAGGCGTAGGACGTTCGGGCCTCCCACTCAGGCGAGGGACGTTCGTGGCTCTCCCGCTAGCTGTGGACGCCAGCCTCCCGCTGGGCTGTGGACGCCAGGCTCTCCCTGGGCTGTGGACGCCAGGCTCCTCCCGCCGGGCTGTGGACGCCAGGCCTCCCGCCGGGCTGTGGACCAGGCTCCTCCCGCCGGCTGTGGACGCCAGGCTCCTCCCCGGCCGGGCTGTGGGATGCAAAACCAGCAGGCATTCTTCCTCTGCTGGTGGAGACGGGACAGCAGCATTTTCCTCTGTTGGTGGACCTGCTACCTGGGCTGCTGTTCCACTTATAATTGCTCTCCTCCAGGTAGCTGAGGACCAACCCCACACCTTCTCCCAGGTGCTTAGGGTCTGTTCCCTCGCATATGCCTCCCATCGCCTCTGTCCATAAATCCAGGAACCGGACGGCTACTGGGATAGATCACCTCCAGCCATTCTCCAGAATCCGTCCCCAGTTTGATGGCGCCTTCGCCATTTTTTTTGTTTGTTTGTTTTGTGTTTTTTTTTTTTTTTTTTTTTTTTTAAATCCAGAAGGGGTTCCTGGCCTGGCCTGAGTCCTGGCGGCGCCTGTAGATCCCACGAGGGACACCACGGTCACAAAAGACGGCCGGAGTGGTGGCGGCCAGACCAGAAGCAGGAAATAAACAGACAGAGATGTGGAGTTTATGAAGCCTGAGCGAACTTCGGGCCAGCATTTAATAAACAGAACAGAAAATAAAAGGTTTTAAACACAAAAAAGACACGGCTTTGAGGCCAAAAATAAACAGTCAAACAAAACGAACTAACACTTAACAAACAGTGCATGGAGACAAAAAACAATGAGAATAAAACACTTTACGCTTTATTTTGCTTTTCTTTCTCCTTCTCTCTCTCCTTCTCCACTCTCAACACCCAACCCCGAAAGTGTGCAAGAAATGTGCATCTATATATACTGTTGTGCTGATTCAATTGTTAATTAATTATTCACTTGAATCCCAGCACGCGGAATTACCCTTGTGCAACCCCGTGGCTCACATATTACATTTAACCAGCACGTGAAGTGACAGCCTCCTCGTGCAAAAATATAAATCTACATTTTAAATACACGCGGAAACACAGACCCGCTTATATCCCGCAGCACCAATCTATACACCAACATTAACACACGCACGCAACATACAACACATAATATGCACACAGGGGCGGGGCACATTGCCACAGAGACTCTGAGACCAAGTGGAAGAAGATTCTATGGTCTGATGAGACCAAAATAGAGCTTTTTGGCCTCAACGCTTAAGCTTGTGTTTGCCAATTGATCAACACAAGAAAAGTCCATAATGTCAAAGTGAAAAAATAAAATCTACAAAATTGTTCTAAATTAATTACAAATATAAAACAAGAAAATAATTGATTGCATAAGTATTCACCCCTTTGCTATGACACACCTAAATAAGCTCTGGTGCAACCAATTGTCTTTAGAAGTCACATAATTAGTTGAACGGAGTCCACCTGTGTGCAATTAAGGTGTTTCACATGATTTCAGGTTAAATACACCTGTCTCTGGGAGGTCCCACAGTTGGTTAGTACATTTCCTAACAAAACTACATCATGAAGATGAAGGAACATTCAAAGCAAATCCGAATAAGGTTCTTCAAAAGCACCAATCAGGGGTAGGATATAAGAACATTTCCAAGGCATTGAATATCCTCAGAGCACAGTAAAGTCCATTATTAAGAAATGGAGAGAATATGGCACAACTGTGAATCTGTCTAGAACAGGCGGCCCTCAAAAAACGGAGTATCCGGGCGATAGGGCACTAGTCAGGAGGCCACCAAGAGGCCTATGGCAACTCTAGAAGGAGTTACAGTGTTCCACGGCTGAGCTGGGAGACACTGTGCATATGGCAACAATAGCCCGGTGCTTCACAAAACTGGCCTTGGTGGGGAGAGTGGCAAAAAGAAAGCCATTGTTGAAAAACTGTGAGATCAACTCGCTAGAGTTTCCCAGAAGGCATGGGAGACTCTGAGACCAAGTGGAAGAAGATTCTATGGTCTGATGAGACCAAAATATAGAGCTTTTTGGCCTCAACGCTAAGCGCTTATGTTTGCCACTGATCAACACAAGAAAAGTCCATAATGTCAAAGTGAAAAAATAAAATCTACAAATTGTTCTAAATTAATTAACATAAAACAGAAAATAATTGATTGCATAAGTGATTCACCCCTTTGCTATGACACACCTAAATAAGCTCTGTGCAACCAATTGTCTTTAGAAGTCACATAATTAGTTGAATGGAGTCCACCTGTGTGCAGTTAAGGTGTTTCACATGATTTCAGGTTAAATACACCTGTCTCTGGGAGGTCCCACAGTTGGTTAGTACATTTCCAACAAAACTACATCATGAAGATGAAGGAACATTCAAAGCAACCGAATAAGGTTCTTCAAAAGCACCAATCAGGGGTAGGATATAAGAACATTTCCAAGGCATTGAATATCTCAGAGCACAGTAAAGTCCATTATTAAGAAATGGAGAGAATATGGCACAACTGTGAATCTGTCTAGAACAGGCTCGCCTCAAAAACGTGGAAAGTATCCGGGCGAGGGCACTAGTCAGGAGGCCACCAAGAGGCCTATGGCAACTCTAAAGGAGTTACAGTGTTCCACGGCTGAGCTGGAGACACTGTGCATATGGCAACAATAGCCCGGTGTTCACAAAACTGGCCTTTATGGAGTGGCAAAAAGAGCCATTGTGAAAAAAAACTGTGATCAAATCTCGGCCAGAGTTTCCCAGAAGGCATGTGGAGACTCTGGAGACCAAGTGGAAGAAGATTCTATGGTCTGATGAGACCAAAAATAGAGCTTTTGGCCTCAACGCTAAGCTTTTATGTTTACACTGATCAACACAAGAAAAGTCCATAATGTCAAAGTGAAAAATAAAACTACAAATTGTTCTAAATTAATTACAAATATAAAACAGAAAATAATTGATTGCATAAGTATTCACCCCTTTGCTATGACACACCTAAATAAGCTCTGGTGCAACCAATTGTCTTTAGAAGTCACATAATTAGTTGAATGGAGTCCACCTGTGTGCAGTTAAGGTGTTTCACGCGATTTCAGGTTAAATACACCTGTCTCTGGAGGTCCAACAGTTGGTTAGTACATTTCCTAACAAAAACCACATCATGAAGATGAAGGAACATTCAAAAGCAAATCCGGAATAAGGTTCTTCAAAAGCACCAATCAGGGGTAGGATATAAGAACATTTCCAAGGCATTGAATATCCTCAGAGCACAGTAAAGTCCATTATTAAGAAATGGAGAGAATATGGCACAACTGTGAATCTGTCTAGAACAGGCCGCCTCAAAAAACGGAGCATCCGGGGTATAGGGCACTAGTCAGGGAGGCCACCAAGAGGCCTATGGCAACTCTCAGAAGGAGTTACAGTGTTCCACGGCTGAGCTGGGAGACACTGTGCATATGGCAACAATAGCCCCGGTGCTTCACAAAACTGGCCTTTATGGGAGAGTAAAAAAAGAAAAGCCATTGTTGAAAAAACTGCGATCAAATCTCGGGCTAGAGTTTCCCAGAAGGCATGTGGGAGACTCTGAGACCAAGTGGAAGAAGATTCTATGGTCTGATGAGACCAAAATAGAGCTTTTTGGCCTCAACGCTTAAGCTTATGTTTGCCACTGATCAACACAAGAAAAGTCCATAATGTCAAAGTGAAAATAAAATCTACAAATTGTTCTCTAAATTAATTACAAATAAAAACAGAAAATAATTGATTGCATAAGTATTCACCCCCTTTACATGACACACCTAAATAAGCTCTGGTGCAACCAATTGTCTTTAGAAGTCACATAATTAAGTTGAATGGAGTCCACCTGCAGTTAAGTTGTTTGCATGATTTCAGGTTAAAAAACACCTGTCTCTGGGAGGTCCCTACAGTTGGTTAGTACATTTCCTAACAAAAACTACATCATGAAGATGAAGGAACATTCAAAGCAAATCCGAATAAGGTTCTTCAAAAGCACCAATCAGGGGAGGATATATAAGAACATTTCCAAGGCATTGAATATCTCTCAGAGCATTGCAAAGTCCATTATTAAGAAATGGAGAGAATATGGCACAACTGTGAATCTGTTCAGAACAGGCCGTCCTCAAAAACGGAGTATCCGGGCGATAGGGCACTAGTCAGGAGGCCACCAAGAGGCCTTATGGCAACTCTAAGGGAGTTACAGTGTTCCACGGCTGAGCTGGGAGACACTGTGCATAAGTGGCAACACAGCCGGGTGCCTACAAAACTGGCCTTTGCGGGAGAGTGGCAAAAGAAAGCCATTGTTGAAAAAACTCGCGATCAAACTTTCGGCTAGAGTTTCCCCAGAAGGCATGTGGGAGACTCTGAGACCAAGTGGAAGAAGATTCTATGGTCTGATGAGACCAAAATAGAGCTTTTTGGCCTCAACGCTTAAGCTTTATGTTTGCCACTGATCAACACAAGAAAGTCCATAATGTCAAAGTGAAAAATAAAATCTACAAATTGTTCTAAATTAATTACAAATATAAAACAGAAAATAATTGATTGCATAAGTATTCACCCCCTTTGCTATGACACACCTAAATAA
Source organism: Huso huso (assembly GCA_036884735.1). Taxonomy (NCBI): domain Eukaryota; kingdom Metazoa; phylum Chordata; class Actinopteri; order Acipenseriformes; family Acipenseridae; genus Huso; species Huso huso. The sequence continues at coordinate 11,997 of JAHFZB010000975.1, forward strand.
GCCTCTGTGCAACCAATTGTCTTAGAAGTCATATAATTAGTTGAATGGAGTCCACCTGTGTGCAGTTAAGGTGTTTCTACATGATTTCAGGTTTACACCTGTCTCTGGGAGGTCCCACAGTTGGTTAGTACATTTCCTAACAAAAACTACATCATGAAGATGAAGGAACATTCAAAGCAAACCGAATAAGGTTCTTCAAAAAAGCACCAATCAGGGGTAGGATATAAGAACATTTCCAAGGCATTGAATATCTCTCAGAGTGCAAAAGTCCATTATTAAGAAATGAGAGAATATGCACAACTGTGAATCTGTTCAGAACAGGCCGTCCTCAAAACGGAGACATCCGGGGCGTGATAGGGTAATTAGTCAGAGGCCACCAAGAGGCTTATGGCAACTTAAAGGAGTTACAGTGTTCCACGGGCTGAGCTGGGAGACACTGTGCATATGGCAACAATAGCCCGGTGCTTCACAAAACTGGCCTTTTATGGGAGAGGGCAAAAGAAAGCCATTGTTGAAAAAACTCAAGATCAAATCTCGCTAGAGTTTCCCAGAAGGCATGTGGGAGACTCTGAGACCAAGTGGAAGAAGATTCTATGGTCTTGATGAGACCAAATAGAGCTTTTGGCCCAACGCTTAAGCGCTATGTTTCACTGATCAACACAAGAAAAGTCCATAATGTCAAAGTGAAAAAATAAAATCTACAAATTGTTCTAAATTAATTACAGATATAAAACAGAAAATAATTGATTGCATAAGTATTCACCCCTTTGCTATGACACACCTAAATAAGCTCTGGTGCAACCAATTGTCTTTAGAAGTCACATAATTAGTTGAATGGAGTCCACCTGTGTGCAGTTAAGGTGTTTCACATGATTTTAGGTTAAATACCTGTCTCTGGAGGTCCCACAGTTGGTTAGTACATTTCCTAACAAAAACTATATATCATGAAGATGAAGGAACATTCAGCAACCGGAATAAGGTTCTTCAAAAGCACCAATCAGGGGGTAGGATATAAGAACATTTCCAAGGCATTGAATATCTCTCAGAGCACAGTAAAGTCCATTATTAAGAAAATGGAGAGAATATGGCACAACTGTGAATCTGTCTAGAACAGGCCATGTCCTCAAAAAACGGAGTATCCGGGCGATAGGGCACTAGCCGAGACCACCAAGAGGCCTATGGCAACTCTAAAGGAGTTACAGTGTTCCACGGCTGAGCTGGGAGACACTGTGCATATGGCAACAATAGCCCGGTAAGCCACAAAACTGGCCTTTATGGGAGAGTGGCAAAAGAAAGCCATTGTTGAAAAAACTGCATCAAATCTCGCTAGAGTTTCCTAGAAGGCATGTGGGAGACTCTGAGACCAAGTGGAAGAAGATTCTATGGTCCGATGAGACCAAAATAGAGCTTTTGGCCTCAACGCTACGCCGCTTATGTTTGCCACTGATCAACACAAGAAAAGTCCATAATGTCAAAGTGAAAAATAAAATCTACAAATTGTTCTAAATTAATTATAAAATATAAAACAGAAAATAATTGATTGCATTAGCCCACCCCTTTGCTATGACACACCTAAATAAGCTCTGGTGCAACCAATTGTCTTTAGAAGTCACATAATTAGTTGAACGGAGTCCACCTGTGTGCAATTAAGGTGTTTCACATGATTTCAGGTTAAATACACACCTGTCTCTGGGAGGTCACAGTTGGTTAGTACATTTCCTAACAAAACTACATCATGAAGATGAAGGAACATTCAAAGCAAATCCGAATAAGGTTCTTCAAAAGCACCAATCAGGGGTAGGATATAAGAACATTCCAAGGCATTGAATATTCCCTCAGAGCACAGTAAAGTCCATTATTAAGAAATGGAGAGAATATGGCACAACTGTGAATCTGTCCAGAACAGGCCGCCCCTCAAAAAAACGGAGTGCATCCGGCGATAGGGCACTAGTCAGGGAGGCTACCAAGAGGCCTATGGCAACTCTGAAGGAGTTGGCTACAGTGTTCCACGGGCTGAGCTGGGAGACACTGTGCATATGGCAACAATAGCCCGGGTGCTTCACTAAACTGGCCTTTATGGGGGAAGTGGAAAAAGAAAGCCATTGTTGAAAAAAACTCGCATCAAATCTCGGCTAGAGTTTCCCAGAAGGCATGTGGGAGACTCTGAGACCAAGTGGAAGAAGATTCTATGGTCTGATGAGACCAAAATAGAGCTTTTGGCCTCAACGCTAAGCGCTATGTTTGCCACTGATCAACACAAGAAAAGTCCATAATGTCAAAGTGAAAATAAAAATCTACAAATTGTTCTAAATTAATTACAAAATATAAAACAGAAAATAATTGATTGCATAAGTATTCACCCCTTTGCTATGACACACCTAAATAAGCTCTGGTGCAACCAATTGTCTTTAGAAGTCACATAATTAGTTGAACGAGTCCACCTGTGTGCAATTAAGGTGTTTCACATGATTTCAGGTTAAATACACCTGTCTCTGGAGGTCCCACAGTTGGTTACACATTTCCAACAAAACTACCGCGAAGATGAAGGAACATTCAAAGTAAACTCGGGAATAAGGTTCTTCAAAAGCACCAATCAGGTAGGATAAGAACATTCCAAGGCATTGAATATCCTCTCAGAGCACACAGTAAAGTCCATTATTAAGAAATGGAGAGAATATGGCACAACTGTGAATCTGTCTAGAACAGGCCATTCTCAAAAACCAGGAGTATCCGGGCGTGATAGGGCACTAGTCAGGGAGGCCACCAAGAGGCCGGCGGCAATCCTAGGAGTTACAGTGTCTGCACGCTGAGCTGGGAGACACTGTGCATATGGCAACAATAGCCCAAGTCACAAAACTGGCTTTACGGGAGAGTGGCAAAAGAAAGCCATTGTTGAAAAAACTGCATCAAATCCCGGCTAGAGTTTCCTAGAAGGCATGTGGGAGACTCTGAGACCAAGTGGAAGAAGAAGATTCTATGTCTGATGAGACCAAAATAGAGCTTTTTTTGGCTCAACGCTAAGCTTATGTTTGCCACTGATCAACACAAGAAAAGTCCATAATGTCAAAGTGAAAAATAAAATCTACAAATTGTTCTAAATTATCATAAATATAAAACAGAAAATAATTGATTGCATAAGTATTCCCCTTTGCTATGACACACCTAAATAAGCTCTGCAACCAATTGTCTTAGAAGTCACATAATTAGTTGAACGGAGTCCACCTGTGTGCAATTAAGGTGTTTCAAGGATTTCAAAATACACCTGTCTCTGGGAGGTCCCATAGTTGGTTACATTTCTAACAAAACTACATCATGAAGATGAAGGGAACATTCAAAGCAACCGAATAAGGTTCTTCAAAAGCACCAATCAGGGGTAGGATAAGAACATTTCAAGGCATTGAATATCCCTCTCAGAGCACTGTGCAAAGTCCATTATTAAGAAATGGAGAGGAATATGGCACAACTGTGAATCTGTCTAGAACAGGTCATTCCCTCAAAACGGAGTATCCGGGCGTATAGGGCACTAGTCAGGAGCAACCAAGAGGCCCATGGCAACTCTAAAGGAGTTACAGTGTTCCACATTGAGCTGGGAGACACTGTGCATATGGCAAACAATAGCCCGGTGCTTCACAAAACTGGCCTTTTGCGGAGAGTGGCAAAAAAAGAAAGCCATTGTTGAAAAACCGTGATCAAATCCGCCAGTTTCCCAGAAGGCATGGGAGACTCTGAGACCAAGTGGAAGAAGATTCTATGGTCTGATGAGACCAAAATAGAGCTTTTTGGCCTCAACGCTAAGCGCTGTGTTTGCCACTGATCAACACAAGAAAGTCCATAATGTCAAAGTGAAAATAAAATCTACAAATTGTTCTAAATTAATTACAAATATAAAAACAGAAAATAATTGATTGCATAAGTATTCACCCTTCGTTATGACACACCTAAATAAGCTCTGGTGCAACCAATTGTCTTTAGAAGTCATAATTAGTTGAATGGAGTCCACCTGTGTGCAGTTAAGGTGTTTCTTGGGCATGATTTCAGGTTAAATACACCTGTCTCTGGAGGTCCAACAGTTGGTTAGTACATTTCCACAAAAAACTAGCATCATGAAGATGAAGGAACATTCAAAGCAAATCCGGAATAAGGTTCTTCAAAAGCACCAATCAGGGGTAGGATATAAGAACATTTCAAGGCATTGAATATCTCCTCAGAGTACAGTAAAGTCCATTATTAAGAAATGGAGAGAATATGGCACAACTGTGAATCTTCAGAAGAACAGGCCATTCTCAAAAAAACGGAGTATCCGGGCTTATAGGCACTAGTCAGGAGGCCACCAAGAGGCCTATGGCAACTCTAAAGGAGTTACAGTGTTCCACGCAGGCTGAGCTGGGAGACACTGTGCATGGCAACAATAGTCTGGCAAGCCACCAAACTGGCTCTATGGGAGAGTGGCAAAAAGAAAGCCATTGGGTTGAAAACTCAAGATCAACCCTCAAGCAGAGTTTCAGGAAGGCATGTGGGAGACCTGGGAGACCAAGTGAAGAAGGATTCTATAGGGTCTGATGAGACCAAAATAGAGTTTTTTTTACCCTCAACGCTAAGCTTATGTTTGCCACTGGATCAACAATACAAGAAAAGTCCATAATGTCAAAGTGAAAAATAAAATCTACAAATTGTTCTAAATTGTTCACAAAATATAAAACAGAAAATACCTGATTGCATAAGTATTCACCCCTTTACAAGTGACAACCTAAATAAGCTCTGGTGCAAAACTAATTATATTCTTAGAAGTCACATAATTAGTTGAACATCCAACTGTGTGCAATTAAGGTGTTTCACAGATTTGTGGTTAACACACCTGTCTCTGGGAGGTCCCACACAGTTGGAGTTAGTACATTCTTAACAAAACTACATCATGAAGAGGAAGGAACATTCAAAGCAACTGAATAAGGTTCTCTGCAAGCACCAATCAGGGTAGGATATAAGAACATTCTTACAAGTTTTGAATATCTCTCAGAGCACTGCAAAGTCCATTATTAAGAAATGGAGAGTGGCACACCAGAATCTGTTCAGAACAGGTCAGGCCTCAAAAAAAACGAGAGTATCCCAAGGAGAAGTACTAGTCAGGGAGGCTACCAAGAGGCCTAAGTGGCAGTCTCTGGAAGGAGCTGGCAGTGTTCCACGGCTGAGCTGGGAGACACTGCATATGGCAACACAGTCTGGTGTTTACCAAACTGGCTGGTCTTATGGAGAGTGGCAAAAAGAAAGCCATTGTTGAAAAAACTCAAGACTTCTCAAGCAGAGTTTCCCAGGGAAGGCATGTGGGAGACTCTGAGACCAAGTGGAAGAAGATTCTATGGTCTGATGAGACCAAAATAGAGCTTTTGCCTCAACGCTTAAGCGCCATGTTTACACTGATCAACACAAGAAAGTCCATAATGTCAAAGGAAAATAAAAATCTACAAATTGTTCCCTAAATTAATTACAAATATAAAACAGAAAATAATTGATTGCATGGGGTATTCACCCCTTGCTAAGAGACACCTAAAGGTTTCACAGCAACCAATTGACTTTAGAAGTTCACAATTAGTTGAACCTGAGTCCACCTGTGTACTAAGGTGTTTTGCCATGATTGCAGGTTAAATACACCTTGTCTCTGGGAGGTCCCCACAGTTGGTTAGTACATTTCCTGGCCTAAAACTACATCATGAAGATGAAGGAACATTCAAAGCAACCGAATAAGATTCTTCAAAAGCACCAATCAGGGGTAGGATATAAGAACATTTGGCATTGAATATCTCTCAGAGCACAGCAGTTCATTAATAAGAAATGGGAGAGAATATGTTACAACTGTGAATCTGTCTAGAACAGGTCAGTCCTCAAAAAACTGAAGTATCCGGGCGATAGGGCACTAGTCAGGGGAGGGGCTACAACAAGAGGCCTATGGCAAATTTTATTACAGTACCGCTGAGCTGGGAGACACTGTGTACAAGTGGCAACAATAGCCCGGGTGCTTCTCACCAAACTGGCCTTTGCGGGAGAGTGGCAAAAAGAAAAGCTACTGTTGAAAAAACTCAAGATCAAATCTCGCCAGAGTTTCCCCAGGAAGGCATGGGACTCTGAGACCAAGTGGAAGAAGATTCTAAGGATCTGATGGAGACCAAAATAGAGCTTTTGGCCTCAACGCTAAGCTGCCATGTTTGCCACTGATCAACACAAGAAAAGTCCATAAATGTCAAAGTGAAAAATAAAATCTACAAATTGTTCTAAATTACTACAAATATAAACAGAAAATAATTGATTGCATACATTCACTTCATGACACAATTCCAGCAATAAGCTCTGGTGCAACCAATTGACCCTAGAAGTCACATAATTAGTTGAACTGAGTCCACCTGTGTGTGTACTAAGGTGTTTCTACATGATTTTGTATTAAATACAATCTGTCTCTGGAGGTCCCACAGTTGGTTAGTACATTTCCCAAAAAAAACTACATCATGAAGATGAAGGAACATTCAAAGCAATCCGAATAAGTATCTCAAAAGCAATCAATCAGGTAGATATAAGAACATTTACATTGAATATATTCTCAGAGTATTGTGCAAAGTCCATTATTAAGAAATGGAGAGAATATGGCACAACTGTGAATCTGTTCAGAACAGGCCGTCCTCAAAAAATCGGAGTATCCGGCTTATAGGGCACTAGTCAGGGAGGCCACCAAGAGTCTGCCATGGCAACTCTAAGGGAGTTACAGTGTTCCACGGCTGAGCTGGAGACACTGTGCATATGGCAACAAATAGCCCGGGTGCTTCACAAAATCGATATTTGTAGAAAGCCATTGTTGAAAAAACTCAAGATCAACCGGCTTAGAGGTAAAGCCCAGAAGGCGCTGTGGGAGATTCCTGAGACCAAGTGGAAGAAGATTCTATGGTCTGATTGAGACCAAAATAGAGCTTTACCCCCAAACGCTTGCCGCGCCATAAGGTTTCACACCGATCAACACACAAGAAAGTCCATAACGTCATAGTGAAAAATAAATCCACAACTATTCAAATTAATTACAAATATAAAACAGAAAATAATGATTGCATATGACACTCTGTCCTTGACCCAACTACATCCTCCCTGGTGATCCCAATCCACTGTCTGTTATTCCTGATACCTCTTTACTACTCAACTTTAATCCCTTCTTTGTAATTTGATTTTTTTTTTTCCTTCCTTCCTTCCTCTCTCTCTCTGATCTTTATCTTTGTTCTGAATTACTACACTTTCTCTTTAGTGAGAACCTTGAGGCCACCTTGACCTTGCCTTTATTCCCTAATATTTCCCACTCTTAGACGTGACTTGCTGGATTCTTCCTGAGTAATATCCAATAATCCAATTCTCACTAATCTTATAAGCTCTAGTTTTCCCTTGTCCAGGGCTCCTTGTATTTCTCCGGGCTTAGATTCACTGTAATCTCCTGAGTTAGATGCTCTCTATACAGCTTTTACCTGTCTGCCTCCAGTTTTATCTAGGACCCCTAAGCGGGTTCGGGCTCTTGGTGTTCTTCTTTTTTCTGTCTGCCACACGCATTTCACTACTTCCATTACTTCCATCAGTTCTCGACACCGCTAGATCCAGCCTGCGATTCTCCTCTATACTAGTTTGCTAGATGCCTTGACTCAGTCTGCACCCAGCTACCCTCCTCCAGACCTCATTCTCCCTACACCCCTACTCGGACTCTCTCCGCTTCCCGCTTGCACTCAGAAGACTAGTTTCTACCACCGTCAAGCATTTCCCCGGTCTTTGTAAAGCTCAAGCCCTTTCTCTACCCTTGTTCATAGTGGTGGAATGAATCTTCCCTCATGATGCTCAGATCTGCTCCAGTTCCTGACCACACCTCGCTGGCGCTCTTAAGACTCACTCCCTCTTCCAAAGAG
>JAHFZB010000976.1:0-19913 GCA_036884735.1 Huso huso
ATGGAAATGCACAGAACTGGCAGCAAAAGGTTCTTAGAACAAAAGAACGGGTTGCAGCTCAGCAAAGGAAGTAATGAAACACCGACTCGACTCACCGCAGAGTGGCACAACCGAGTCGAAGGACGCAGGACCTTTCGACGCGAAGCGCCCGCTTAGCACCTCCATCCCAGGTCCCCAGCGCCTGGGGACCAGCCAAGGCCAAGGCCTCCCACTGGGACTCGCCTCCGGGAGGCTCACTGCTGTGTCTCGGGCGGAGACGAGGGCGAGGAAGTGGAGGGTGTGAGCGCCATCACAGACAGGGTCCTCCCGACACGGAACTGGGGGTCGAGAGAACTGGCGAGGTCCTGCTCAGGTGATTCTCGAGGGAGCTGAGGGGGAGCCCGATCCGGCCTGATCAGCAGGACCGGTGAGCCGGGGGTAGGGAGGACGATGGCCCCCTGGTCCTGGAGGACCCCTCAGATACCCGACAGAGTCTGTGCAGCTGCTTTGGTACCCGGATCGCCTGGGCGGGTCGTTTCTGGTGGTCCCCGAGTCGCCCCGGCGACCAGCGACCGGGAGAGTCAGCACGCCGAGCGCTGGTGATCCAGGAGGATCCCAGGACTCTGGTCACCTGGCCGAGATCAACAGGCTCGCACCGCTGGGGATTCCAACGCCTGCGCACTTGATGGGGTTGTGCAGCAGGGGTTCAGGAGGAATTTCTCCCTCGGTCGGAACCGCGCCCCGCCGATGTCGAACATGCTCCGGTCTTGAGGTCCCTGTAAAGACCGGCAGCTCGGGGAGACGGATCGAGGTCGATCCAGAACAGCTGCCTGTCGAGGCTCAGGCCCAGCTGGCGAGTGAGGGAGCTAGCTGCAGCACCACTGCGTGGGCCGGGTCTATGAGGAATCTCTGCAGGTTCACATGGGCGTGTAATCACTCTGATGCACCAACCCTGCTCCTCCCTCGCCAGAGGGGAGTTCAGAACCGCCTATAATCCAGTGCTTTTCCGCCCAGAAGAAGTCCGCCAGCTTCCTCTGGACCCTGGACACAAACTCAGGGTGGTGAGTCGATGCCAGCATCGACGCCACCAGTTGGTTAATCACTAAAGCCCGTCCCCTGAAGGAAAGCAGTCAGCAGACCCGACCACCCGCCTCGCAGCAACCTTGTCCTCCAACTCATTCCAGTTGGCTGCGCACTGGTGTCTCTCATGGGGCTCAGGTGGACTCCCAGAGCGCCGCCCGCGCCTCCACTTGAACTGCTGGAGCGCGACGGAGGGGAGTCCACCCGCCAGGACCTTACTAGTAACCCGAGCATTTGTCCCAGTTGGGATCCGGCAGAGGAAGCAGAGTATACACTCTGGCAGCTCCATCCCTCTCCAGGTCAACCGGGTCGGAGGCCACCAGGAGCACGCTGTCGGCGTAGACGCCGACAGGACCACCCTCGTGTCCGACTACCAGCGCCTGTCCCCGTGAGCCTCCCGCTAAGGAGGCAGAGGAAGGGCTCGATGCACAGCGCCGCATAGTTGTCCGGACAGGGCAGCCCCTGACGCACTCCTCTCTCCCAAACGCGAGGGCGCGGTCAGGGACCAGTTGACCTTCACGAGGCACTTTCGGCAGGCGCAACATCGGAACAGGCCGTGAAGCGGCGGCCCAACCGTCTTTGCGTTTTAGGGTTCGAGATACTCGTGATCCACCCGTCGAACGCCTTCTCCTGATCCAGCGACAGGGCGGCCGACCGACCAGTCTCCTGCAGTAGTGGCAGGAGGTCCGAACCAGAAAGATGTTATCAAAATCGTCTCCGTTCGGGACCGTAGACTGGTGAAATTGATCACGATCTGCCGCTACGGACTTGAGCGCAAGGAGGCGGCCTTGTACGATTTTTTGTAGTCCGTGCACAGCAGCGGACCGGGCGCCAGTTCTTAAGGAAGCGGAGATCCCTTTCTTGGGTAGCAGCGTGATCACCGCTCGCCTCATGAAGGGCATCTCCCTGCTCAGGGTGACTTCCAGGACTCAAGGCAGCGCGGGCCCCAGCAAGTCCCAAAACTTTGTAAGAACCCACGGTCGTCTGTCGATGCCCGGGCGACGAGAAACAGAGATTCGACCGAGGGCGTCGAGTCAGGTCACGCTGGCCTCGAACTCATCTCTGACGCCTCGCCGACCGTGGAAGCTCATCCCACAGAACCCCTGCACTGCCGAGTCGACGTGATCCGGAGAGAAGAGGTCAGAGTAAAAGGCTCTGCCCTCTCGCTCACTCGCCCGATCCGGCCAGAAGGGAGCCGCCGCTCGCCAGAAGGCAGGTGATGTTCGCGTCTCCTCTTTTTCTCCAATCTGTAGAAGAGGTGAGTCAGCGTCCATTCCCCGGAGGAACCGGATCCGGCGAAGAAACGCCTGGACCGCTGGATGCAGGTCCCGCAGGGTGCTCTTTCTTCTGACGCACGCCTGCTCGAGGGTTGTCCTCGCGAGCCAGGCGGTTCGCGATTCCAGCAGCTCCCTTTCCAGCCGTCGATCCGTAGTCCCTCCTACCTGCTCGCGCCCCCTCGTACTCCTGACAGAAGATCTTGATCTCGCTTTCCCCACGCCCACCACTGGACGCCACGTGGGAAGCGAGACTGTCTACCGTGCCAGACCGTCAAAAAGTCCCGGAAACCGCTCAAGCGCTGCGTCCTCCAACAAGGCGTTGTTGAAGTGCCAGTGCGGGCGTGCCCGACTGGCACCAGGGCCACCGCCACGGCCACCAGGTTGTGGTCCGTGAACGGGCGCCCGCCCATTGTCGGAGCGAACGCAGTGGCGGTGGTTCCCTGGTGGCGTAGAACCTGTCGATCCGGGACTGAGACACCGCCCCTCCCTCACACCCTGGTGAAGGTGGCGGGGGCGCCCCGTGATGCCATCGCCAGATGTCGACCAGAGAGCTGAGCGGTCCAGTCTCTCAGAGCTACCGGCGAGAGGGTAGTGTTCTTGACCCCCCCCTGTCCGCTGCCTCGAGGGGTGTTGAAATACCCCGAGGACCACTTTTCGCCGGCGCTGATGTTATTTCGCGAGGTCGACATCCGCCATAGAACTGGTACCCTCGCCGGACCCGTGGACGGCGCGTACATCGTTCACCAGGTGAACGATACCGTCGCCGTCCCGGATCCGGTGGTAACAGACGCCCGGTTTTATCGCTCACCACATATCGAAAATCGCGGAAGAAAGCGGACCCGAGAAGAGCTGCCGCCACCCCACAGGAGGTGCCGTGATGGCTGAACCACCTCCCCCACCCAGGAAGCCAGTTGCTTCACTTCCTGAGTCGTGTTTCCTGCAGAAGCACAACAGAGTAACCCCTTTTTCAGGAAGGAGATTACCTGGCCCCGTGGAAGGGTCCCCTACACCATGACATTCGAAACCGGCGTGATACATGATCTCTGTCAGGAGTTGTTTGCGACGCCTATCGGGAGATCCTGAGTTCTCCAAGTCAATTAACTGGTCGTAACTTATGGGCCCGAATGCACGTTCGAGCCCTAGTTTTGATATGTGGTTTCGGAGGAAGCGACCTCAGAGGTTAGATCCTCTGGAAGTCTCCATTTGTCCAGGGCCAGTTGTACTTGTCCCCCGCGGTGGATGTACCCAAGAACCCAGGAGATCCGTCAAGAGGGATGTCAGGAGAGAGATGCCACATGTATTGCTAGCCCACGCTGCCCGTGGACCGTATCCTCCTCCCTCTCTCAGCTCTCCACGCCCTCACATGGTGTAAAGCACACGCACTCAAGCAGGGTGAGCTGCTAAGCCTTATCTTGAGCCACCGTTCCTCCCTGGGCGCCTCCCCCTGCCCCCAGGGGACGCTACGGGAGAGACCATGGAGGGACCTCAAGGGGACCGCCTGCACCCTTGGATTGGGCGTGATCGGCCGGGCGATGCCGCTGAGCTAGATGGTTTGGTCCGCCTGGGTCCCTCCTTGAGGTCCAGGCACGGTCTCAGGCCCTCGCCCTCTTTTCCTCAAGGAAGGGGATCCACCCTCGGTCCTTTCCCCCTCCTCCCCAGAGAAAGTGGGGATAAGCACCCTTTCGGGTCCTTCCCCTTCCTCCGTGACAGTCACCGGCGGTTGGTCTTTCTCAGGCTCCTCCCTGCCTGGTGACTGGAACCGCCCCTCGGCTGCTGGCTCGGGACCGTTTCTTGGCCCCTGCTGCACTTCGGGAGGGGATCTACCACGAGGGCACCACCTTCTGCCCTCTCTGGTTCTTCTCCCTCCCTTCTGCACCTGTGAGAAACCAATGTCTGGCCCGCGAGAGCCCCGCCTCAGCTCCTCAGGGGGTGTTTCTCTCCTCCTCGCTGGGCGGCACTTTAGGGCCGGAACCCCGCCTAAGAGAGGGAAGTCTGAGATCTTGTTCTGGGAGTGGGGTGGTCGTCTCTCCGCCCCTCGTCAGTCAGCCTGCATGGGCTCCGGCTACAGTTCGCGGAGGTCATCGCCTGCTCTCGGGAGCCCGAGGCAGCTTTTGTTCTTGGGGTTGTTCTTCCTCCACTCCTTTCGGCAAAGTCGTTGTGGCTGGGCTCCTCAGACACTCAGCGGAGCCCACGCCTGCCTCAACAGTCCGCCTCCCTGGAGACGGAGCCAGAGGCAGCTCTTTTTCTGGGAGGAGCTGTACCTCCTCTGGCCCCGGGCGGTCGCCTGCATGGCTCCACTTGCCTGTGAGCCCACGCCTGCCTCGGGAGTTGTTTCACAGCTCTCCTCGGCAAATACAGGTTTCAGGACCCGCGGTCGCCTTTGGAGGAAGGCGGTGCCCAGGTAGGTGTTCTGTCGGGGCCCCTCCTGCGCCTCGGCGCACTTCAGCAGCCGGCCCCGGGTAGAGTCAGCCGCATCCTAGGTCTTTTTTAGTGACGGGAGGGGACTAAATTCAAGGGCTTCATTTTGCCCTCACGGGCTCCTCCTCCCTTGGCCCCTCTCGGCGGGGTTCTCCCATGGGCTCCTCAAGAGATTCTGGGCGGAGCCCGACCGCCTCGGGAGCTGGATTCTCCCCCCTCAGGGCACATGAGGGCCGAGAGGCCCCTCGCCACGACAGAGGGGACAGGCGGCCCCTTTGGTTTTGGGGTTCTCGGCCTCGGGACCCCACCTGAGGGCCACTGCACTTGGCGCACACGGGGAGGGCGCATCTGCGCCTTCCTCTTCCTCTCTGAGGCCGCCTGAGGCTGTCCCCTGCCCTGCCACTTGCAAGGACGGGCGACGTGGGGAGCCCACCAGCGCTTTTCTTCTCCTCACCCCTGGGAGAGGTGTTTGCTGGGCGCTTTACGCCTCTCTCTCTGCCTCGCTGGGTGCCGCCGAGGGGAGTCCCTTCTGGGACTCCCCTGGCCCACCGGGGCTTCGATGCAGGTCAAGCAAGGGCTTCTGTCAGCTCTCTGCTTGGTCAGCCTCTGTGGGACCTGGTCACTTTCTTTATGGGCGGGCGACGGTGGTCTCACTCCTGGCAAGCCTCTCGGCTGGGCCAAGCCAAGAGGCTGGATGTCCCCGCCACCTCGGGGCCTTCTCTCCTTTCCCCCTCAGATGTTCCTGGAGGGCTGGGAGGTTTTGCCCCTCTGTGGCTCTTTGAGGCCCTGTTGTGGACTCGGCAGCGGTGCGGCGCTGGCGGCGCCTTTGGCGCCCGCTGAGCTTGGGGCACCTCTTTTCTGGTGCCCTGTGCCCTGCAGTGGTAGCACCGCACCTCCGAGGAATAAAAGATACATAATTGGTCCCCGGTGCGGGGACCACAAAGTTGTTCTCTCATCAAGGCCCCTCCCTCACGCCAGGTGGATGGTCACCTACGCCGGAAGGACAGCACGGGCGGAGGGTTGAACCTTGCACCCTAGGGGATGGGGTGGATGCCCGCTTTTAGTTCTCAGGGCCTGAAGATGGGCTTCAGGAGGTCGCCCTTTCAAAAAAGGTGGACGCTTTGAAAGGACGCACTCTGCTGCCCAACCCTCCAAGGGTTCAATGGGGATAAGTATCCTCTCTATCATGGTGACCCTCTCGAGTATAGTGTGCTATGGCGCTGCCTCAGATTTTAAAAGAAGACGCCTTGCTGTACATCTTTGAGCCGCCACGATGGTGGGTAGCCGACCACCTGGCCATGCTTTCACCATGGCCTCTATCGAAGGGTATCTCTGATGAGGCACCTGACTTACCTCCTGGTCATAATTTTTAAGGGAATGCAGCCCTCCTGCAGCCACCTGTAGTGCCCACTTTTGGGGCCTGTGGAGCTTGCCACCATTATTTAAATTTTATTTAAAAAAACAAACAAATAAATCAAAATAAAACAAACAAACAAGAAATCAAAATAAAACAACCCAATTGGCACACCCTGCACTCAATAGTGCAGGGCACTAAAACACAAAGTTTTTTTTTTTTTTTTTTTTTTTTTTTTTTAAAATGAAATAAACAAAATAAAACAAACAAAACAAAATTATTTATTTAGTTTTAAAACAACAAAAATAAAATTCACACCACCCCTGCACTCAATAGTGCAGGGCACACACACACACAAAAGAAAATAAAACAAAAGACACAAAGGTTTTTTTTTTTTTTTTTTTTTTTTTTTTAAACAAACAAACGTGTTGTTTTATATTTTTTTTTAAACAAACAAACAAATACAACACACACACCCCTGCAATCCAATAGTGCAGGGATAAAAGAAATTCAATAATAAATCAAAGTTTAAAACTAAAAAAATAGTTTAACTTAAAAAAAATCAAAAACTAAACTAAGGGCAAACAAAGGACACATGGCCTGTCCTCGTTTGCCCTCCCCCCCACTGCACAAGGCAGGAGCAGGGGATTAAAACAAAGGATTTTAAAACTAAAACTAAACAGTGTAGCAGATTTTAAATAATTTAAAATAAACTAAAGAAAGTGCTCTTTTAATACAAAATTAAAAGCAAATAAATGAAAATAATTTAAATGAAGTAAAAATTAAAAGAACAAAACAAAACAAAAAAAAAACAAGCCAAAATGGCTGCCCTCCTACACTTGCAAACAAAGCAAGTGTAGGAGAACAAAAGAAAAAGAAATAAAATGTTTTTTAAAACACTAAATAAAGTTTAATTAACAAAAAAGGTGCCCTGCTACTTAGGAAATAAGAATAAATCAAAAGATTTGGAAAATAAAAAGTTGAACATTGTTTTAACCTTATAGCAGGAGTTCTCCTCACATGCGATGCGCTCGCTCATGGTGCAGCAGCAGTGTCCCCACCCGATTAACCAACAACCCTCTCGGGTCAAGAGTCCAGAGCCCTCAACAATTACTCCACACTTCTGCCCAATAGAAAAACACATTACCGCTGTGTGACAGATAACAAAATAATTTCACTATACAGTACTGTGAGACAAAATATTGATTGATGTTTTTTTTTCTTGTATGTTTTTTTTTGCGGTAGTGCAAAAGCAGTTTTATTTATTTATTTACACAAAAACATTTATTATGACAGATTTTACTTATACCATGTTCAAAGAGCAGCTTGGTGAGAACTACAGTTACTGTATCTAACCACTGTATTCTCCTTGTTTAGACTCACTTTGTATGTCATTTTTCGGTTTGCCACATCCTGGTGACTTTTTAAGAGCAGCAGTGGCCTCAGTAGAGCTCTCAAACATGTCTCTCTCTCTACACATCTGGCACACCAGAGTGTAACCATCAACCTGCCTCCCTGCAACAATCTACTTTCTCATAGTACAAAATGGCTTAGCTGATATGTTGAATGAACAATTTGTTAAAAAAAACTCCAGCACCTACAGTGGAATCATTTCCTCACCACTAGATTACAGCATGCCACCTGCCGTGACTGCCATATAGTGAGAGATTGTGAATTTCTGAAAAAATATTTTGAAATCAATTGGTCGTTTCCATCAGTAATAGTACAAGATTAAGTGGTTTTGCAATTGGGACACTCTGTCAACCCCAGTTGGGATTGCAGGCTGCCAGAAATCAGTCTCCAACTCATTCTGAAGGAGGGCTTTTAGCTAATTAGCATCTAAACTGCAAAACAGTGTAAGAAGTGTGATACTGGAACACAATGAGATAGAGATTTACAAAGTTTGTTACTTTATAAAAAAACTCAATTGGAGATAGAGGATCTTATTTACTGTAGCCTACATGAAAATCCTGGGAAGATGGGAAACCATCCATACACATTCATTTATATATATATATATATATATATATATATATATATATATATATATATATATATAAAACCCATAACCATTGCATCATGAACTAAAACCCATTAACCATAGTCAGCACTCTAACAGAATTGAAGTATAGGTAGGGTTCGTTTTTCTGAGTTTATTTTTGAGAAGCACAAAAATACCACAACCTCATCTTTCTGAGTAATGGGTTTATTTGAGCTGACCCAGGAAAAATTAAAACCTTTTAATTGTACAGCAAGTTAGCGGTAAAGGCAGGCTTTTGCTGCCTCATGCAATATTACATTTTTTGTTTGTTTCTGGCCAGCTGAAACCCAGCCTGATTTAAGTATATAGCAGGAGCGAGGACAACAGTTGAAGTTGGTTTTTATTGGACAAAGTAATGCTAATTGGGGGATGGAGATGAAAGAATATTCAAAACAGTACAGTATATCTGATGCACTGAAGTAAGGCTACAATTTGAAATTGATAGATCTGTTTTGAAATTTATTTCCTATTTTCTTTCAAAGTTTGGAGCATTTTAATTGCCATCTACCCGTTATTTTAAATTTTCTCTCTAACTCTATTTCTATGATAACTAATTTTGTTAACTGCAAAAGTTAAATCTAAATGTAACTGTTAATTCTGCAATATAGCCCTTCAGACATTCTTTCATGACACCTCAATATAAAATAGGAAACTGAAGCCTAAAAATGATACATTTCTTGGTGTTTTTCCCCCACAGCGATGATGAAGCTCCGTTGTCGACAGGTACAGTATTGTGCAAAAAGTTTTAGGCAGGTGTGAAAAAATGTAAAGTAAAAGTAAATTTAAAAATAGACATGTTAATAGTTTATATTTATCAATTAACAAAATGCAAAGTGAGTGAACAGAAGAAAAATCTACACCAAATCAATATTTGGTGTGACCATCCTTTGCCTTCAAAACAGCATCAATTCTTCTAGGCACACTTGCACGTTTTTTAAAGGATTTCGGCAGGTAGGTTGGCCCAAACATCTTGGAGAACTAACCACAGTTCTTCTGTGGTTAGGGCAGCCCTCAGTTCTTCTCTCTCTTCATGTAATCCCAGACAGACTGATGATGTTGAGATCAGGGCTCTGTAGAACCCATACCATCACTTCCAGGACTCCTTGTTTCTTTACGCTGAAGATAGTTCTTAATGACTTTCGCTGTATGTTTGGGGTCGTTGTCATGCTGCAGAATAAATTTGGGGCCAATCAGATGCCTCCCTGATGGTATTGCATGATGGATAGTATCTGCCTGTACTTCTCAGCATTGAGGAGACCATTAATTACCCTGACCAAATCCCCAACTCCCATTTGCAGAAATGCAGCCCCAAACTTGCAAGGAACCTCCACCATGTTTCACTGTTGCCTGCAGACACTCATTCGTACTGCGCTCAGCCCTTCGCTGAACAAACTGCTTCTACTACAGCCAAATATTTCAAATTTTTGACTCATCAGTCCAGAGCACCTGTTGCCATTTTTCTGCACCCCAGTTCCTGTGTTTTTGTGCATAGTTGAGTCGCTTGGCCTTGTTTCCGCGGCTGAGGTATGGCTTTTGGCGCAAGTCTTCCCTGAAGGCCACTTCGTGACCAGACTCCGGACAGTAGATGGGTGTGGGGTCCCACTGTTTTCTGCCAATTCTGGAGCTGATGGCACTGCTGAGATCTTCGATTGCGGGAAGTAAGCAGGATGTGTCTTTCATCTGCTGCAGTAATTTTGGCCGACGACCACGCTTCTCGGTCCTCAACGTTACCGTTTCTTTGTGCTTCTTCAAAAGAGCTTGGACAGCACATCTGGAAACCCCTGTCTGCCTTGAAATTTTCTGCCTGGAGAGACCTTGCTGATGCAGTATAACTACCTTGTGTCTTGTTGCTGTGCTCAGTCTTGCCATGGTGTATGACTTTTGACAGTAACTGTCTTCCAGCAACCTCACCTTGTTGGGCTGAGTTGGCTGTTTTCTCCCAGTTTTATTCCTCCTACACAGCTGTTTCTGTTTCAGTTATTGGTGTGTTTCAACCTACACATTGAATTGATGATCATTAGCACCTGTTTGGTATAACTGTTTAATCATACACCTGACTATATGCCTACAAAATCCCTGACTTTGTGCAAGGTACCTAGAAGAATTGATGCTGTTTTAGGCAAAGGGTCACACAAATATGGATTTGATTTAGATTTTCTTGTTTCCGTCACTTTGCATTTGTTAATTGATAAATATAATCTATTAACATGTCTATTTTGAAAGCATTCTTACTTACAGCATTTTTTCACACCTGCCTCAAAACTTTTGCACAGTGCTGGTATGCGGAGTCGTAGCCAACGTGACATTTCCGTGTTCTGATTACGGCATGTCTAACTTGCCTGTGCTCAAAATGGGACGCAACAGTTTGTAGCCAAAACTTTTTTTTTTTTTTTTTTGGAAAATTATTGATTTAGAAATGTGTCAAACAACATAAAATACAGCTTGTGTTCTGATTTTTTCAAAGAAAATTAATTTCTAACCTAGTGGGTTATTTGGAATCTCAAAACAAACACTTTACTGAGTGATGTATTGCAGTGTTTTGTGTCAATGTTTTGCTCCTCACATAAACATTGAAAACAAAGAACCCTATTGATATAGGAAGACCAAGGCACAAGTGTATTGATCCTTTCATGTCTTTTCGATTAACCCTTTGTGTTCCCTATGTCAGACCTGGTCCGACATTGCAATTATTCTATCCTGGTCAATGTCGGACCTCGTCGACATCATCAAAAAACATAAAAACGGGTTTCCAGTCGTTTTTCCGGAATTACAACAAAAACAACTGCATTGAGCATCTACCACAGAATCCAGACAAACTCTGGGCATCTGCTAAGAAATAAATAATAATAATAATATATAGTGAATTGTAATTTGGCTATCTTGTTTTTGCTATATTAATTCTAAAATCTGATGCCTCCAAATTAATCATGCATGGCTGAATAAGTCTTGGAGCAAATGAATTTTACAAATTGGGTCCAAAGTAAGCTTTTTTTATATGGTTGAAATCAACTCTTCTTAAAAGCGTAGTCCCCGACTGAAGTGTAATGGCGAATTCTACAGGTAAGATTTATAGAATTATTATAAGCTCTGAAAATAAAGGTTCTACGAGGCTCAAAGTGCACTTTATCCTGCGGTGTTCCAAAAACTCAAAATCAAAGGCCCTGACCCTGGCAGCTATCCCATTTGTATGATCAAATTCATGTAACCCAGAATTCATCCTTCACTGCCCACTAATTGCAATGGGATAGGGAAAGGAGATTTTAAGCACAAAAACCACACCATTGTGTTTAATGCTCATGTGGAAAAAGGGTTTGAGTTTTAGAATCCTACAGTCCACAACATTGATTTTATCAGTAAACCACAAACAATTGTATACTTAGACTTTAGTATTTCTGAGTCCTGTATTTCTGATTTTTCTAAACAAATCACTGACCCATTGGGGAACCCAGGCATGTATGCATTTCAAGAGGTACTAATTGACAGCTTTCCCTCTTGTGAGTCTCTCTCTCTCTCTCTCTCTCTCTCTCTCTCTCTCTCTCTCTCTCTAGTTAACAGAATAGTGCAAAAGTGAGCTATGGGTTAGGGATCCTTTGTTTCTGTGCTCTTTATCTAGGCCCTTCTAAAATGATCATGTTGTCTGATGTGCTCCATTTATAAAAATAAGCTTTGGAAAAAGTTCTGTCCCGTTATGAAAAAGCCATAGGCCCTATCAAAATGATTCCACATGGGTGCAAAAATCCTGATATAAAACATGTAATGTCTTTCGTAGGCAAACATTCATGATATTGAAGGACCAGGAAGACATGTTGAATGTATTAGCTAGCTAAAGGCGGATAACAAAAAGATTACATAAGCTCTGAAAATATGAAGTGTTTTCATTGTGAGTATCGATGCAACAAAAAAAGGTTTGTCCGGGAATAAAGGGACCTGCTGACACGCGGAGGATATAGCCGGGGCGAGAACGCAAGTTGGGGAAATGCAGAGGTGGGCGGCGAGGCAACGAGACCTGAGCCAGCCAGGGGGGTAAAGGTGGGCATCCGACTGGAACAGCAGCTGCAGGTCACCTGATTCAGTACAACCTGTTGTTGACACAGAGAATGATGCTGACCTGTTCAAACAACAGTTGTTAAAAAAGAGGCGGGATATAAAGATGAGCAAACTGCCAAAGTCCCTGTCAGTGGGAAAAGGCGAGTCAGAGGAGGCCTGGTGAATCAACCAGCATTGGCAGTCGAATCTCAGCTAGGTACTGGCGGTGAGTTTGACACTGAGAACCCAGAGTCTGATGGCTCAGCTGCAAGCTGTGGTTGTGGAGGACCGGAATCAGCATGGGGAGTGTTGATGGAACAGGACCTCGCCCTGACTCTGATGAGACTCCCTATGTGGATGGCGGCGAGACAGGCAAGACCAGCTCTCAGTCAGCTTGCTGATGCTACCTCCTTGGCTGGCTTACAGCTACAGGGAGAGACGGCAGCAGTGGAAGATTGTTCTCTGACATCTCGGTCAGTCAGCAGGTCAGGAAAAAAATGTTAGGTCAAGGTCCCGACATTGGAACGGAAGGGAAAATTGCAATTTATGGGTATTATAGGACATAAGGGTTAAAACCTCTGAGTTCTTTCTAATGTGATCCCAATGTGATTTACTGGCTTGGGATTTTAACTGCACCTTGGATCACATGGCAGACAGAAACAGAGGAACCACACCCTCAGTCAGGGAAAAGTTAAAACTGTGTTGAATTTGTTTAACTTAGTTGATGTGGAGAGTATTATATCCACTAAAAAATCTTGGCTAAAAGTCATTTTAAATCGGTTGTCAGGGAGCAAGATTTTAGATTTTTTTATATCTCAGTGCAACATGAATATGGTTGTTAAGAGTAATATTCATCCTAACAATTGATCTGATCACCACTATATTTCTGTACTGTTTCCTGCCGCTACCCACACATGTTAATTCCTTTTGGCATTTTAACGGCAATTGCTTCAGGATAATAATTAAACAATGCCTTTAGTCCCTAAACCAATGGTGGGACATTGGAAAAATTTGACAAAGATGTTGTACCAAAAAATATAACAGAAAACAGCACCAGGGGATTAAAAGAGGCCATGAGGAGAGTTGGAACAGGAGACTTTATTGCCCAGCAGTGTGGATGGGGAGCGGTCTGCACTGGGAAAACTTCCCTAAGGTAAAAGAAACACTGCCTGGGCAGCCTGCTGGAGGAGAGGTGCAGGGTCAAAGAGTGCAGGGTCAAAACTCAGTCAAAACTGGAGCAGTCAAAACCCAGACTGGAGATGCGGCTCCTCACCATTCCTATCTCAGCTAACGGGTGCCTGTAGTCTCCTCCGCACTCCAGTCCCTTGAGTTGCAAGCTGTATCCGCTCAACGACCTCGACTCACCGCCCTTGAGCTCCTCCACACTATCTGGCAACTTCAATTATATGCCTGAGTTTCCATAATAAACGCCTGTCTCCTAAAAGACAAGACGTGGTTTAAGATTGGGATCTTTTACACCCCAGGAATGGTTTAATAGCAGAATCTGGCTTTCCCGTATCTTGACAATTCATTCTCCAGCGACCATTACTCAAAAAACGAGAAACATTGGACAGTATCACCCAGTGAATGGTGTAAATAATATAATATATGATGTAGAATGATCTTCATCAGTGTTCAAACATGGGTATTTAATTGCTTAGTAACACTTAAGAACGGACATGCACGAGATATTCACATAGGATATTTAAATCTGAATTGCAAAAGCCGTTCAAAAGCTATGGCAGTGCTAGTGTTAAACATAAAATACAAACACTCAGAAAAACATTTCTACTCTGCACTAGAACTCCTCAAGGAAGGCCCACCCACAATCTGAGAGAGAGAGAGAGAGAGAGAGGATTGTGGATTGGTGGGAGGAGCATGCAAGGAGGCAGGCAAAACACTGGTAGGAATCATTAAAACAAACAAATTATATTTATTTATTTATGTACTTGTTATTTGTAAATTTGTGTTGATTGAGTTCATCCTGGAGGGCCAGGGACTCTTATCCGCCAACACGGGTGGTGCTCGCTGGGACCGGGTGTCGGAGGTGGAGGAGTGCTTGCTGGTTGCCAGCTCAGTCATGAGGATAATAACATCATCTCGCAGCAAGAACAACAAAGCTGTAGTGATGTTTTTAGCGGAATACAGTTGCAGATAAAATAGTTGAACACGCTTTGTTATTAAAGGAATTTAGTGCAGGTGTCGCCACTGGCGACACCTGTAACTAAAATAATTTAATCAAATGCCTCCTTTACTAAAAACAAACTTTAGAAAGAGAACTGAGTCGGTGTGGGAAACCCATGGGTCCAATAAAACCCATTTCACTGGGTTTGTAGACCAGGTTGAAGCATGTACAGTCATTGAGAAGACAGGCTTTTTAATGTTTCACAAATCCCCAGTGCTGTGCTGAGGCATGAACCTTTCATGTAGGGGAATAAGCTCTGTGCTGTCTGCTGTTTCAGACATGATGAAATGTTTTTAGTGTAGGAGTCCGGGAATTAGAGGAAGTCGCCTGTTGAAGAACAGGGACAGGCTACTGCTGGCAGCAGGGAGGTAGGGAGTGATCGGGGAGCACGAGGAAGAACCCGGGCCCAGAGCACCACCACCTGGACCCATTCCAGAAGATCAGGATGAACCACTGCAGCCAAACCCACAGCCAGGAGGCAGGTGTAGAGCGGTGGAAAAAAGAGTGTGTTCTGGGGAAAGGCAGGATCCTAAAGTGAAGGTGAGGAGTGTTTATCACACAAAAGAAAAAAATGTATATAAAAGTCATCGGAGGGCGAAAGTGAGATAGAGCAGGGAACTTTGAGACGCTGCGCAGCATAGGGGATCCTGCACGGCAGCTGACAGCAGAGGGAAATGGTGCTGACCTGGAAGAGGTGAGAGCTACGAGGATGGGGAAGACATGTATAAAGGGAGAAATCTCCGACCCCTCGTTGTTCTCCGACATCCCGAGCCAAACCACCTGGAGTGGCGTTGTATATCCGTTAAATGATAAATGATTTCCTAAAACGAAAAGAAAACGCATTGTGGATGTATCACACTTTTTTCTGATATAAGTTCTTTTATTCAGTCCACACAACCAGTATTTAGGAAGGCAACAGTAAAAGAGCTAGATATGCCAGAGCGAGACAGAACGATGCAAACGATACAGCACGCAACTCACTTATACAGAAAACAATTAAAGATTAATTTAAAATGTATAGTTTATTGTTTGGTTTTAACTTTTAATGACATCTAAGAAAATGTTTTATCTCTTTTAATGTTAATGGCGCCGACAAAGTTTAAGAGAGCACAAGTTTTTAACTTTAGGAGCAGAACAGGTAGGGGTTGTGTTTCTTCAGGAGATAGCACTTAAACCCAGGCGATGAAGTGGAGGCAGCTGCAGTGGAGAGGGCAGTGTGTGTGAGCCACGGCTCTAATACCAGTGCAGTGGAGAGGCGGTGTGTGAGCCACGGCCCAATACCAGTGCAGTGGAGAGAGGGCGGTGTGCTGAGCCACGGCTCTAATACCAGTGCAGTGGAGGCAGTGTGTGCTGAGCCACGGCTCTACCAGTACCAGTGGAGAGGGCAGGTGCAGTGTGTGCTGGCCCCCACACCAGATGCAGTGAGAGGGCAGTGTGTGTGAGCCACGGCTCCAATACCAGTGCAGTGGAGAGGCGGTGTGTGCTGAGCCACGGCTCTAATACCAGTGCAGTGGAGAGGGCAGTGTGCTGAGCCACGGCTCTAATACCAGTGCAGTGAGAGGGCAGTGTGCTGAGCCACGGCTCTAATACCAGTGCAGGGTCGCCGTGCTTTTTGAACCGAGAGTTAGCAGCAGGCATTTTATTGATTGGTGATTGTAAAGGGCGTCTTTTAAAAGTTAAAAGAATTAAAGATGATGTTTTTTACTTTTGTAAATATTTATGCCCCAAATATAGGGAACAATAGGGTTTTTTTTTAAGAGTTTACAACAGACACTCTTAAATATAAACACAGAGGATATTTTTAATTGTGTCTGGTAAAGTGCAAATTCAAACTTCTTTGTCACATTATTAATTTGAACGCAACCAGGTCAATGAATTCAGCCATGACAGAACTGGAGAGAGAGATTATAGGTTAGAGAGATGAGCCGACAGCCACCGAGGAGACGACTGTGTGCTGTGGAGGTCCATTACGATAATGTTTTTTTTATTAATGTTTAGATCATGAAAAAAGCATTTGATCGGGTTGACCATTTTTTATCTGTTTAAAACCCTAAAGCCTTGGGTTTGGTCCTTGCTTTATTAATTTTATCAAACTTTATATAACAATATTTTAGTGTTTAAAAAAATCAATCATGGCTGAGCCAACCTTTCCCAGTGTGCAGAGGTATTAGGTGCAGGGCTCGTTCTCTGTCAGTATGCTATTCTCTCCATTGAGCCTCAAGTTGGCCTACCAGGAGCAGACTGCAGGCTGGAAAAGTCCTGCTCACCCTGCTGTTCAGTTAAGGGGTTGACTGCTTGCCGGCAGGTATCAGCTCTCAGACCGCAAGCCACAAGGCTCTGTATGCCGGGAGAGGCCCACTGGAAAGAGGTTAGCCTCCCACTTTCCTAAACTGGAAAGTAGAGGATTGGCACCATTTATTTTTTAATAGGCCACTTGTAGACATTTCAATCTACCCTCTGGTGGGGCTGGCAGCATTTTAAAAGTATGGAAGGGGCAGGAGAGAGTGGAGAGGGAGGAGGAGACTCTTTTGACACTCAGAGCCTCCCAGAGTAAAACCAATTGGCTTTTAACCCTCTCTGCTTGAAAGTGCAGTGCCTCCAGTCACCAAGCACCACAGGATGTCAGGCATTGCACTCAATAAGGTATCTAAAAAAGACCTATGGCACCCTTGATGGCACCTGGATCTCCCTTCTTGGTTTAGTTCAGTGTTTCCTGTGAACTTGCCAGGCAGGCAGATTATTTTTTTTTTTTAGGGATTTCAATGCTGATGTGCCTGGAGAGGCCTTTGACTGATCTCTGTTTTGTTGTAGTTTCTATATTTATAGTAGCATTTTAATAAATTCCTTGTTGATTAATGGTGATCTTAAGTCAACTCTCTCGCTTCCTTGTTGTTCCTTAATTACAGGGTTTAAGCAACCAACATGCTACCTCTACTCATTGCTGCCTCCTGCACATTCTTTAAATATGTACCGACTCTTCGATGTTGTTCAGACCAGTTTTGGAAAGCTACTTTCTGGGGTACATGAGGTTTTCCATCGAAATGTACTTGCTTGTTACGGATTGTTTTTTCCCTCAGAGCTCAGCATTTGCTTGTTATGCATGATGTTTTATTCACTGGTGCCACCAACGCTAATAGTTTAAATCTATGGCTAGATATAAAAGTATTCCTGAGTATTTAGGTAAAAACTAAAGAACCTATTAGCAATAACAATGATCATCTACAAAGTACTACACAAGTCAATAACTTTTTCACTATTTAAAGTTAGACAAATTAGTCAAGATTACTTTCTTTTATAAATTTAGTCACAATTATTTTATTATTTTCTCCCCAGCACCTGAAATGCCCAATTATTTTAGGCTCAGCTCACTGCTACCACCCCGCGCTTCGACTCCTGAGGGCTTATGATGACACTGTCCTCCCTGCTGCAGTCAGTCAGTCAGCTCGCTTATTACTCTTGCAGACCACCTGCAGTCAGCCAAAGCTACAGGCCGGAGGACACCCAGCTCTGGGGCAGCCAGGCAAGCCAAGAGGCGCCCGGCCAGACCATGCCAGGTCACAGGCAAATGTGGGTGAGCCCAGGACACCCCTTGCCGGACCTAACCTCCCCTCCCCGGCAGGACGCCGCCAATTGAGCCGCTTCTTGGGAGCTCCCCGGCCCACGGTCGGCTGTGGAATAGCCTGGATTCTAACTCATGAAGACCAGGGTATAGAGAGTTTATCCTGCACTCTAGCTATGCTTTACTGGATGCGCCACCGGGGAGCCCCGGAGTCAAGATTACTTCATTTGTGTATTTAAACTGATTCAAAATAGAGACCAGGGGTTGCATATATACAATACCATTACAGTAAGTACCATTGATTATATAGTAATACATAGTAACAATGAAAGTATAGTCATTGAATCTAGTTGAAGCCTACATACTGTGACATACAATCTCGCTTATCTGCAATGTTAATAAGCCCAATCGTGGTCCATGTGGCCTGGAAAAACTGTATTCTGAACTGGAAGTTGTGAATCCATCTTGTTTACCAAGAAATCTGTGATATGTCTTGAGATTAATGTTCTTAATGTATTACTTGTATTGTAACACTTTGAAATGTATTTGCTTAATGATTGTAAGTCAGCCCTTGATAAGGGCGCCTGCTAAGAAATAAAATAATAATAATAATAATTAAAGAGATATCTCAGTTCTTGGTTATTAAGGCATGTTTTAATTAGCATCAAAGCATTTAGTTTTCAAATTATACTAATTTATATAAAACTATTTTACCATGTTTAATGCATACCATGTCAAGACTCAATTAAAGGAGGAGCAAATTATTTTTTATCAACCGGACAATTCCATTATTCTGAGCTTTGTGAAACCAAGAGGAAACATACATTTGTATGTTGATTACATATCACAATTAGCAAGGCAATTTAGGGACCTTTTTAAAATGTTGGCACAAAAAAGCAAAAAAAGAAAGGACATAGCTTTATACTCAACAGTTGGTATTTTACTTACTTTGTGCTGGTTAGAAAAAAAGGCAACAGTGATCAAACATAGGCTACATGTTTTAATGTAAAATGCTGAAGTGGGCATACCAAGAAGTATACTCATGTTTATAGCACAGTACTGAGCAGCAACAATAGGTCAAATGTGGTCTGGTTGTTTTGGACACATCCTTAAATAAAAAAATATTATGATTCCTCAGAATATGTAATAATGTAATTTTGGCTAACATGTTATGCACTCCACTGAATAAGTCTGAGCAAATACTGTAAGAATTGTTCATATTGGGTCTAAATAAGCTCTTAACATCTGTTTGAAATCAAGTGATTCCATAAAAAATCTATATATTTTCCATGGCATGCACTATACATTATGCAATGTGTGGCTTTTGAAACATGAAACATTTTAAATGTAGACAAGGACCCACCTCGGGAAACCTACCCCTGACTCATTAGGCACCTGGATCAGTCATAGTCACTGGGAGTGCTAAGTGAGGCAGAATTGCACACTGCATTTTTCTTCCTAACTTGCAGTCAAGATCAGGACTTAAACCATTCCTCACAACTCACTGCACTCCAAACAGCAGTTAGTGGAGCCACTGGTGACCATTTTCAAAGTGATTGCTCCAGCCTTTATTAACTATTATTTTTTTTAACCAAATATACCAGTTTGTTTCTGGTTTTGTAACATTATATTGAATGTACTACTTTGAATATATGAGCCTAATGATCTTCTTTTGATAAGAAGAAGGTTTGCCATATTCTCCTATATGGGTAGTGGGGAGGGAGAGCGGCTTCTGAATGCTATAATACTCACCACACCTCGAAAGCATACATGGATGACACATGACAACCATGACCACAACAGTAGCCTGCACCAATTGGTTATTGGGCAAATTAACTAATAACATTGAATGGGCACGAATGCAATTCAAGCCCACTAAATCAAGGAGACCATAATTAAAGGTAAAGTAGTAGATAAAAGGTTCTACATTAATGGTGAGGCAATTCCAACAGTGTCTGAAAAGCCAGTGAAAAGTCTTTGGGAGATGGTACGAT
>JAHFZB010000977.1:0-2500 GCA_036884735.1 Huso huso
AGCTACAGTCTTGTGTGTTTTTTTAGGTACCTTTAAATCATTTAAACTATTCTTTATCTGTGCAGTTTAGCAAATAATGAATTCATGAATGTAACTGAGAGCACTGGTGGAATTATTATTATTATTATTATTATTTCTTATTTCTTAGGCGCCCTTATCCAGGGCGACTTACAAGTGTTACAAGATATCACATTATTTTTACATACAATTACCCATTTATACAGTTGGGGTTTTACTGGAGCAATCAAGGTAAAGTACTTTGCTCAAGGGTACAGCAGCAGTGTCCTCCACCTGGGATTGAACCCACCACCCTCCGGTCAAGAGTCCAAAGCCCTAACCACTACTCCACACTGCTGCTTAAGTTAATATTAGATTCTGGGGAAACATGGATGTGTCTACACAGTACTTTGTTAATCAACCGTCTTGTATGTCACTTACATTTTTGCATATATCTGGAGAACTGCTTATTAAACTGTTATTAAACTTTTCACTGCTAATTCTACTCTATTTAGCACATACTGGTAATACACTGGTAATGCAAAGCCACAGATCCTGTACCTCTCAGACCAGAGTTGCTCAACACTCTTCCGTGTGGTTTGTACTTTGTGTATGATTTGATACCCTATTTGTTTTTTAGGACTGAGAATGAATGCTGCATTGTTGCTGTTGCCAGCTTTGTTTTGAGAGAGGGAAAATCTGTTGTTTGTTGTTGACCAAGTAAGTTAATTGAGCTCTACTTTTTAAATGTAACTTAACTGAATTGATGTATTTAATGTTAAGTACAAAGCCAAATTATCATTTAGAGATATCTCAAAATGAGTTTGAGATATCTCAAAATTAATTCAGATATCTGTAAACCATTTTGAGATATCTTAAAATATGTTACGATATCTCGAATTATTTCAAAATATCTTAAAATATTTTAAGATATCTTCAACTGATTTAAGGATATTTTGAAATATTTAAAGATATCTGTTAAATATTTAAAGGTATCTCTTAATTTGGCTTGCCATAAATTTGTACTTAATGAATTATGAGGGAGACTTGTAGGCAATTAACAATCCCTTTAAAGTAGCCGCAGCCCCACCACATGAGCCGCCACTGCTTGTAGGTATGGTGAGATGCTGCTGAAGTACAATTACACATAATTTTAAACAAATATTTTACAAATCATTTAGTTTAGCCAAATATATTCATTGTTGAATAAAGTTATTAATTATTATTATTTTAAAATCTATACATGTACCACCATCACCTCGCCAACTATCGTTTTCAAGGGAACAACAAGCCCATTGGCAGCAGATGACATCTCTGTTTGTGTTGATGGAATTGAGATACTCAGTGATTATTGTCCAGGAATGGATATCACCCTTGCTGTTGAATGTATTTTTTCTCTTTATTTTTCCTTGGGCATTGAGTATCCTAAAGCTCTAAAAAATGGTCTGACTTTCATAGAAAGGTACTTCATGAAGCTGAGTACCTCTGACAAAGTACCTTTGCCAGTGTTAAAGATGTACAGTCAAATAACTGCACTTTTACTTGGGGAATAATGATATTGATCTGATGGAATGCCATTTTAACATTTAATCTGAAATTAAATGAATTTATTGTATCAACAATTTAATTTGATTACAAAAAACAGAATGTTTGATATAAAAATGTAATTGTACATATCAAAAAAAATATTTCTTTTAAATGTAAATGGCTGATTAGAAAATTAATTGTTTCTAACAAATGTAAATTGTTTTTAATAGAAGTTTTGATCTAAAAAAAACTAATAAACTTTCAGTCTTAATTTATAGATATCATAAACTCATAATAAGCTCTGATCTAAATACTGTACTCTATCTCTTCTAATTTGTGCCACCAAAAATGAATAAGAAAAAAAAAAACCCCGTTCATCAGTTTCAATATGCATTTTATCTCAAGTTTTTCAAAGTCTATTACATGTTCTTGAAAATGTATTTTTGTGTAAGTTCAGGAAAATCTGTGGGATGCATAGATTTATTTTCCAGTTTGCTCTGAGACACTTTTTTTTCACTGTGTAAATAATATGGTTTAATTATTAAAAACACACAGGTCGAATAAAACTGTGTAAAACTCATATATAACTAAACCTGAAACTGAAACTACACTAATGGTTTAACCTGTAAAAACACTAAATTGTTATATAAATGTTTAATAAATAAAAATTGTTGGCATCTTGAATTGAGTGATTTATCAAAGCATTTACACTTCTGAGGTTGGGGATTCTAAAGGATGTGAAGACCTCTTAAAGGTATACATTTGTTTTTTTTCTCAGATGAACCACAAGTTTCTACATATCACTAAACTGGTGTTTCCATATTAACTAAAACAACCCTCCATAGAATGTTGATTGTAATGTTCATGAGAGTAACTCTGATGGTTCTATATTAAACCTCAATACAAGGTTCTTCAGAGGAACCAATATGGTTCTGTATTATACCATTAATATAAGAATCATGGTGGTTCTTTATTA
>JAHFZB010000977.1:10000-19900 GCA_036884735.1 Huso huso
TGGTTCAAAACAGAGCCATAAATACCAACTCCTTGTTCCGGGCAAAAAAAAATATATATATATATATATATATATATATATATATATATATATATATATATTTACATATACCTCGAGATGAAGCAACCGAGGTGGATGGAAAGTAACTCCATATCTTAGCTCGGGGCATACAAGTTCCATATCGTAGCTACCGGGGCATGCAAATATATATATGGATGGAAAGACTCCATATAAAGTAGCTACCGGGGCATGCAAGACTCCATATTAATACGCTACCGGGGCATGCATTTATATATATATATATATATATATATATATATATATATATATATATATATATATATATATATTTTTTTTTTTTTTTTTTTTTTTTTTTTTTTGGATGTTAGGAGTTAGGATGATATTTATTTACTATAGTTTTGAAATGTTTTTCGAATCTCTCCCTTTAACATGTCTGAAGAGGACACTACATCTTAAAGCGATGAATTAACGATCTTAAAACGTGTTAACAGTGAGCAGTTACCTTGGGATTACACACCAGGTTCAGACACATTGATTTTAATGTATCCCAGGCGACCTAAGACTCACCTGTTTCAACGGTGTCATTAGTGCTCAACAGAAAAGAATGCATACAGAAAAATATTGTCTATACGCCTGGCCATGGGCTTTGGGTTTTGCCCAGAGCCTTAACTAAACATTTAGCTACGGGGCATGCAAATATATATATATATATATATATATATATATATATATATATATATATATATATATATTATATAAATAAATATTACCGGGAATGGAAGCGACTCAGGAGGATGGAAAAAGACTTTCCATTTCATTTAGCTGCGGGCATGCAAGACTCCCACATCATAGCTACCGGGCATACAATTATATATATATATATTATTATTATTATTATTTTTTTTTTTTTTTTTTTTTTTTTTTTTTTTTTTGGATGTTAGGAGTTGGATATTTACTCGCGCATAGTTTTCAATGTTATTTCGAATCTCTCCTTTAACATGTCTAGGACACTGTATTGCTTAAAACGTGAATTAACGTCTTAAAACGTGTTAACAGTGTGCAGTTACCTTGGGATTACACACCAGGTTCAGACGCATTGATTGACTAATGTATCCGCAGATGACTCACCGTTTCACCATTTTCAACGGTGTCATTAGTGCTCAACAGAAAAGAATGCATACAGAAAAAATATTGTATACTGGCCATGGGCTTTTGGTTTTGCCAGAGCAAGTAACTGTTTCCCCGGGGCATGCAAATATATATATATATATATATATATATATATATATATATATATATATATATATATATATATATAAATTAAATGCACCTCGGTTGAAGCAACCGGGAGGTGGATGGAAAAACTCCATATCGTAGCTACGGGGCATGCAAGACAATTATATATATATATATATATATATATATATATATATATATATATATATATATATATATATATGTATATATATATATAATCGACCCTTTCTCACCAACTATGCTACCCAGCTCCTGGTCCAGGCCCTGGTACTCTCCGCCTAGACTCCTGCAACTCCCTCCTGGCTGGCCTCCCCTTCGTCCGCCACCCGTCCGTCCTCCAGCTCATCCAGAACTCTGCTGCCCGCCTGTGTTCTCTCTGCCTCGCTTCGCCGCCCATTTCTCCACTACTCCGCTCCACTGGCTCCGATCCGCCGCATCCAGTTCAAGACTCTTATTAGCCTACAGATGCCTTGACCAGACTGCACCCAGCTACCTCAGACCCTCATCTCTCCCCCCCACTCGACCTCTCCGCTCCGCCTGCACTAGAAGACTAGCTCTACCTCCGCCACTCCCCCCTGCCTCCAGAGCCGCTCCTTCTCCACCCTTGCTCCGCAGTGGTGGAATGACCTCCTACAGATGTCAGGACTGCCCAGTCCCTGACCACATTCAGCCTCCTCCTCAAGACTCACCTCATCAAACAGCACCTGTAGAACTCCTCTGTTTGTATCCTGGGACACTATCACCCTTCATGTAAATGTGCTTTATTTTGCTCTTATCTCCGCCCTATTTTACTGCATTTAATCCTGTTCTTCAGAATACTGTAATCTGCCAAGTGTTTAACCTGTAGTACTTTGTATTTAATCACATCCTGATGTAACTATCACTACTTAATCATATCCTGATGTAACTATCACTATTATCTGCTGTATTATTGAATTGTGGTTTTGTCACACTTGTACTTTGCTTGAACAAAAGTTATTGTATTTCTTGCTCTTATTTATTACTTGTATTGTAACACTTGAAATGTATTTGCTTCACGATTGTAAGTCGCCCTGGATAGGACGTCTGCTAAGAAATAAATAATAATAATAATAATAATAATAATAATATATTATTATTATTATTATTATTTTTATTTTTTTTTTTTTTTTTTTTTTTTTGGATGTTAGGAGTTAGGATGGTATTTACTCGGCGCATAGTTTTGAATGTTATTTTCGAATCTCTCCTTTAACATGTCTGAAGGGGACACTGTATTACTTAAAAGCGAATTAAACGTCTTAAAGCGTGTTAACAGTGTGCAGTTACCTTGGGATTACACCAGGTTCAGGCGCATTGATTGGACTAATGTATCCGCAGGCGACCCTAAGACTCACGTTTCAGCGGTGTCAGTAGTGCTCAACAGAAAAGAATGCATACAGAAAAATATTGTATACTGGCCATGGGCTTTGGTTTTGCCCAGAGCCGTAACTAAATTTAGCTACGGGGCATGCAAATATATATATATATATATATATATATACAGATGTGCTCAAATTTGTTGGTACCCTTACAGCTCATTGAAATAATGCTTCATTCCTCCTGAAAAGTGATGAAATTAAAAGCTATTTTATCATGTATACTTGCATGCCTTTGGTATGTCATAGAATAAAAAAAGAAGCTGTGAAAGAGATGAATTATTGCTTATTCTACAAAAGATATTCTAAAATGGCCTGGACACATTTGTTGGTACCCCTTAGAAAAGATAATAAATAATTGGATTATAGTGATATTTCAAACTAATTGGTTTCTTTAATTAGTATCACATATGTCTCAATCTTGTAATCAGTCATTCAACCTATTTAAATGGAGAAAAGTAGTCACTGTGCTGTTTTGGTATCATTGTGTGCACACACTGAACATGGACCAGAGAAAGCAAAAAGAGAGTTGTCTGAAGAGATCAGAAAGAAAATAATAGACAAGCATGGTAAAGGTAAAGGCTACAAGACCATCTCCAAGCAGCTTGATGTTCCTGTGACAACAGTTGCAAATATTATTAAAAGTTTAAGGTCCATGGAACTGTAGCCAACCTCCTGGGTCGCGACGTTTGGAGGAAAATCGACCCCAGAGTGAACAGAAGGATGGTCTAATGGTAAAAAAGAACCAAGGATAACTGCCAAAGAGATACAAGCTGAACTCAAGGTGAACAGAAACAAGTTTCTGGTCGCACCATCCAAAACTTTTTGAGGAAAAGTGGGCTCCATGGAAGAAGACCCAGGAGGACTCCACTTTTGACAGAAAAACATAAAAAAGCCAGACTGGAATTTGCTAAAATGCATATTGACAAGCCACAATCCTTCTGGGAGAATGTCCTTTGGACAGATGAGTCAAAACTGGAGCTTTTTGGCAAGTCACATCAGCTCTATGTTCACAGACGAAAAATGAAGCTTTCAAAGAAAAGAACACCATACCTACAGTGAAACATGGAGGCTCGGTTATGTTTTGGGGCTGCTTGCTGCGCCCTGGCACAGGGTGCCTTGAATCTGTGCAGGCACAATGAAATCTCAAGACTATCAAGGCATTCTGGTGCGAAGCGTCGCTGCCCAGTGTCAGAAAGCTCTGCCTCAGTCGCAGGTCATGGGTCCTCCAACAGGATAATGACCCAAAACACACAACTAAAAGCACCCAAGAATGGATAAAAGAACAAAAACGTTGGACTATTCTGGTGGCCTTCTATGAATCCTGATCTGAATGTTGGCTCGAACATCTATGGAAAGAGCTGAAACTTTTCAGTCTGGAGAAGGCACCCATCAAACCTGAGACAGCTGGAGCAGTTTGCTCAGGAAGTTTGGGCCAAACTACCTGTTAACAGGTGCAGAAGTCTCATTTGAGAGCTACAGAAAACATTTGATTGCAGTGATTGCCTCTAAAGGTTGTGCAACAAAATATTAGGTTAGCGGTCCCATCATTTTTGTCCATGCCATTTTCATTTGTTTTTTATATTTACAATATTATGTTGAATAAAAATCAAAAGCAAAGTCTGATTTCTGTTAAATATGGAATAAACAATGGTGGATGCCAATTACTTTTGTCAGTTTCAAAGTTATTTCAGAGAAAATTGTGCATTCTTCGTTTTTGTGGAGGGGTACCAACAAATTTGAGTTCTCCTGTATATATATATATATATATATATATATATATATATATATATATAAAGTGCATGCACCTCCGGGTGAGCAGTTTGAAGCAACGGAGGTGGATGGAAAAGATTGATGTCCATATCTTCGTAGCTACGGGGCATGCAAGACTCCATATCACGTAGCTACGGGCATTCTTACTTTATATATATATATATATATATATATATATATATATTATTATTATTATTGTTATTTTTTTTTCTTTTTTTTTTTTTTTTTTTGGATGTTAGGAGTTAGGATGGTATTTACTGGCGCATAGTTTTCAATGTTATTTCGAATATCTCCTTTAACATGTCTGAAGGGGACACTGTATTACTTAAAACGTGAATGAACGTCTTAAAACGTGTTAACAGTGAGCAGTTACCTTGGGATTACACACCAGGTTCAGACGCATTGATTGGACTAATGTATCTGCAGGCGACCTAAGACTCACCGTTTCAACGGTGTCAGTAGTGCTCAACAGAAAAGAATGCATACAGAAAAAATATTGTATACTGGCCATGGGCTTTGGTTTTGCCAGGAGCCGTAATTAAGCATTTAGCTACCGGGGCATGCAAACATATATATATATATATATATATATATATATATATATATATATATATATATATATATATAAATTGCATGCACCTCCGGTTGATATATGCAATTTATATACTGCTATGGTTCATTATGGAATAATACTATCACTCAAGACTAGCCTAATATCACACAAGTGGCAAAGGCAAAGTTACTATCTAATACTAAACGTAGTACAATACAAAATGTGAAAAAAAAGAAGTACAAATTTTATTAGAATACACTTTATAACAAGAACAGTTTAATCAAGAAATATTGATTAAGATATCACAATGGTAACCCACTTTTGCAGATAACATTATTCATGTTTAAGACTGTGCATACTGTATAAAAAGAACGTACTGGTGTGTTAGAAACTGAATTATGTCTCCTCTAGTGGACATTACAATATTTAATCTCATATTATTGTTGGGGGAAAATAAATATAATTTTCACTTTTAATTGGGCTTATTTGTTGAAAGAAAGGTTTCAGAAATGAATGTACGGTGGTTTGCTTTCATACATAATACATGTCAGTGACTTTGATAGAGGCCTGAGGACAAGTATTTAACTGGCAGGCAATTATATTCCAAAGACTGCACAAGTTTATGTTTCATAAGGAAGTCTCAGAAATGATGAGTCATTTTGGGCTCCTGAGTGGCGCATCCGATAAAAGCTCTGTGTGGAGTGCAGGATCGCCCTATAGCCTGGACGTCGCCAATTCGAGTCCAGGCTATTCCACTGACCCGTGGACAGGAGCTCCCAGGGGGCGACGCACAATTGACAGAGCACCGCCGGGGGGGGGGGCTGGGCTTGGGTCTGGCGGGCGCCTCGCGGGCTTGCCAGTAAGCTGCCCAGAGCCGCATTGTCCTCCGGCGCTGTAGTTCTGAGGTGGCTGCATGGTGGGCCTGCAGTGTGCAAAAAAAGCGGTCGGCTGATGGCACACACTTCAGAGGACAGTGTGTGTTAAATCGGGCTGCTCAGTCAGCTGTGGCGGAGGTAGCGGTGGGCTGAGCCTAAAATAATTGGCTATTCAAATTGGGAGAAAATAATAAAAACAATTGGTGACTAATAAACTGAAAAAAAAAAAAATGAGTCATTCAGGACCAGCAGATTTTCACCGCCAGCTTTCCTCAAGAACTTCAACTAATCATTGTGGATGGTCCAGTGTCATCCTGGCTGTCCATGGCGGCCCTGTCCCTTATTGATTCTATGATGGCTGTTGTTTCTAAGTATTAATGAAGTATTACAATCTGTAATTCATATTCATATTCTGTAATTCATATTCACGATTGCTCTCCGGGTGCCTGTGAAGAAGATTTGTTGATGCCCTACACTTTCCCAGCTACCCGTCCATTTCAATAGAATACCTACCCATTGATCATGGCGCTTTGCATAATGAACTTAGAATTATAAATGTATGTCACAAAGACGGCCAGAGTGGGTGGCGTCAGACCAGAAGCAGGAAGGAATACAGAGAGACTTGGGGTTTTGGTCTAGCTGAGCGCGTGATCGCGCTCAGCATTTAATAAACAGAACAGAAAATAAAAAAGGTTGTAACAAAAAACACGGGACCGGCACTACACGCCAAAATAAAAAGACAAACAAAAACGGACTACACAGACAAAACACGGTGAGCAGATTTACCTATTATTATTATTATTATTATTATTATTGTTATTCTCTTTACCTCCGTCTCCAATCCCGTTCTCCACTCACCGAACACCTAACCCCGACTGAGTGACAATGTGCATCTATTTATACTGTTTGTGCTGGGATTCAATTACTACTTAATTATTCACTTGAATCCCAGCACGTGAATTCATTACGTGCAACCCTGTGCTCACATATTATACACATTTTATCTGCACGTGAAGTGATGTGCCATCCTCGTGCCTAAATACAAATATACAATTTAAACACACGTGAAACACAGACCCGTTTATATCCCGTGTACCAATCTATACACCAACATTAACACACGCACGCAACATACAACACATAATAACACACAGGGGGCGGGCACATTGCCACATATACCCCCTGTGCAAAGCACACATGGCCTCAACGGCCACCTCCCCTTAAAAATCCAGCAGTCCAGGCCAAAGTCTCGGGCTGGGAAGGGAGGCTTCAGTGGGCCCATGGCTGGCCATGCTGTCAGCACCCCTGCCGGTAGTGGCACGGCTGACAGCCTGTTGGTTTGCTCCTGCAGCGAAACTGCTGCTGGGGAAAGTGGTCTCCTGACCTCTCCCCCGATCTCCGGCAGCGAAACTGCTGCAGTGGAACAGTCTCAGACCTCCCCACGATCTCCGCAGCGAACTGCTGCAGTGGGAGCAGGTCTCCTGACCTCCCCCACGATCTCCGGCAGCGAAACTGCTGCAGTACCCTCTTCTGCCTGCGTCTAGGAGGCGCTGCGATCCCACGCAGGACACCACGTGTGACAGGAATGACCGAGGGTCTGACGTCAGGCAGAAGCAGGAAGGAATACAGAGAGACTTGGGGTTTTGGTCTAGCTGAGCGCGTGATCGCGCTCAGCATTTAATAAACAGAACAGAAAATAAAAAGGTTGTAACAAAAACACACGGGACACGGCACTACACGCCAAAATAAAAAAGACAAACAAAACGGACTACACAGACAAAACACGGTGAGCAGATTTACCTATTATTATTATTATTATTATTATTATTGTTATTCTCTTTACCTCCGTCTCCAATCCCGTTCTCCACTCACCGAACACCTAACCCCGACTGAGTGACAATGTGCATCTATTTATACTGTTTGTGCTGGGATTCAATTACTACTTAATTATTCACTTGAATCCCAGCACGTGAATTCATTACGTGCAACCCTGTGCTCACATATTATACACATTTTATCTGCACGTGAAGTGATGTGCCATCCTCGTGCCTAAATACAAATATACAATTTAAACACACGTGAAACACAGACCCGTTTATATCCGATGTACCAATCTATACACCAACATTAACACACGCATACGCAACATACAACACATAATAAGCACACAGGGGCGGGGCACATTGCCACAATGTAGTATTGTAATATGAGATGCCTCTATTTTGATGTCGCTCACTGAAATACTTAAAGAATCTTTTCATAACGGGACAAGTAGACGCCGTTGTAATCTGTAGCTGTAGTCAAAATAAAAAATAAAAACTTTAGGGAGATCTGCAGTCTATATGGTGTGGCATTGGCAGAAATGAATAATACTTTAGACCCTACTGCATAATTTTCAATACTCAATTCACTGGAGACAGAAACCTGGCATGGGTGGAGGCTCCTTACATTTTGGTACTCTGCAATTAGTTGCATCCTGTTTGAAAGCTATGAAGGAAAAGAAGTGCCACATTAGCACTGTTTATGAAGTGGAATTGTATGTTGGGGGAAAATGTATAGTAAAATAAATCTCCTTATTAGAAAGTAAGATTGGTCCACTTCCTTGCTATAATGCAAAATCCTTTAACCTTGTTTGACCTTTGTTTCTGAAACTATGTAGGTAACCCTTTGGCCATTCTTCTCTTGAAAGAGCTGTTAAATGCCCCTCATTAATGAGTGGCCAAGATGTCACATGTGATGAAGAATGTCATTTTAGTAAGAGAGGCAAAGGAATTTGAATTAGGACCAATATACAGTGCCCTTGGCTGTGAGGCATTCATATTTCATTTTGAAGCTTTTCTTTATACCAGATGTTTAAGACTAGGGTAGGGTAATTTTACTTATTAGATTCTGTGACTGTAATTTGAAGCAATTATCTCCAACGCAGTTGTGCTTTGTTCATACCAATTAGCTGAACCTTTGGTTGACTCAAAGGGGGAAATAAAAATAAAACGGCCCATAGAAGGGATCTTTGATACAATATGTGCCCAGAACTGAATACCAAATCTCCCTCACAAGTATCAAAATCGGTACCCAGGTCTCAGATCTTTTTGTACGTTGCAGCACCCTGTTTATACAAACCAAAACTAAGTACTCAATCTTAAACCATTAATGAGAACTCCCTCTCTATATTAAGGCTGCTATTTTTACATTTTCTTTTGTAAAGGTGCATATAACCTCATGTAAACTCAACTGCACCATATAAAGCGATGTCTGGGGCCATGTAAAGAAAAAAAATACTGGTATAATAAATGAATATCAGAAAAAACAATACCTTTCAATTGGTCATTTAAGATCATTTCACATTTACACATTACACACTTTTCTATTAAAGAAAAGTAAACACATAAGAAAAATATATTTGCACACACATGTGCTTCTGTTTTGGGAGTACAGAGCATTCAAAAACCTCATGGCTAATTAACATAAAGCTCAATCTTAAAAGAGTAACTGTATTCGAAAAATATGTCCCCACTTGTTGCTACAACTGTTTAAATAAGGTACCTCTAATTTTGTTTTCATTGTTAACATCCTGACAACTTTTTTACACTTATAACTTTAAAGTCTGTTTCAAAGCTCTTTTATAAATGGCCACTCTAGTGCACTGGGGTTTGAGATCTGTCCTCCTAAATCACTGCAGGAAGAGCGCTGGCTTTTCTGTTCGGTTACCACATCATGGATTGTTATTGCTTTTGTATAACCTGTTTGACAATGTGGTTAGTGATCCTAATTCACCATCAGTGCACTAGAACACACACACACACACACACATATATATATATATATATATATATATATATATATATATATATACAGGCGATGCTCCAAATTTGTTGGTGCCACTTACAGCTCATTGAAATAATGCTTCATTCCTCCTGAAAGTGATGAGAATTAAAAGCACATTTTATCATGTCTTGCATGCCTTTGGTATGTCATAGAATAAAACAAAGAAGCTGTGAAAAGGATGAATTATTGCTTATTCACAAGA